>VOCN01044734.1:0-10127 GCA_007922305.1 Dermatemys mawii
CCAGTGTGGATGCTGAAGACTGGGTGCTACATAGTGAAATTGAAAAACCAGCAGAGTGGCACAGTGGCTGTGTGCTGGGCCCCTAATCCAGAGGTCAGTGGGCCAAAGCTGTCTTCTGCTAGGCATTTTCTTGTTTCTTTTTGCTCTGGGCCTTCCTCTTAGGCCATGGTTACACTGGCACTTTATAGCGCTATAAAGCCCCTACGAGCGCTATAACCTACTCTCCGTCCACACTGGCAAGGCACTAATAGCGCTATAACCGCGGAGTTATAGCGCTATTATAAATCCACCTCCTCATGGGAATAAGGGCTGTAGCGCACCTGCTGTAGCGCTACAGGAAGAATGTGGACACCCACTGCATATTAATTGGCCTCCAGCCTGTCCCATAATTCCTGTTCGAGCCACTCTGGTCATCACTTGCAAACTCTTTTGTCCTGTCCTCAGGTGACCACACGTCAGACCCGCCCTTTAAAGTTCCAGGGAAATTTGAAAATCCCCTTCCTGTTTGCTCCAGCCAAGCGTGGCGTGCTCTCAGGGAACCCTTGCAAGTGATCATTCTCATTGATCAGATTGATTGCGTGGCGTGGTCTCAGGGAATCCTTGCAGGTGATCATTCAGATTGATCATCATGACTCCACGTGCCATGCCTCCTCGCAATAGGCGATCCCCAGCATGGAGCAATAGTGAGGTGCTGGACCTCATGAGCTGTTGGGGAGAAGAGGCTGTTCAGTCTCAGCTGCGGTCTAGCCGCAGGAATTTTGACACCTATGGGCAGATATCACGGGCCTTGGCAGAAAGAGGCCATGAGCGGGACACTCTGCAGTGCCGTGTTAAGGTAAAGGAGCTTAGGAATGCGTATCGCAAAGCCCGCGAGGCAAACGGCCGCTCTGGGGCAGCCCCGGTGACTTGCAGATTTTATAAGGAGCTGCACGCGATACTTGGTGGTGATCCCACGGTCACTCCATCGACCACCACGGACACTTCCCAGCCCACCAGTGAAGGGGGGGGGGTGAGGAGGAGGACGAAGAGCAGGAGGACGAAGAAGAGGAGGAGGAGGCAGCAGCGATCCAGGGCACGGAGGAGTCCCTGGACGCATGCAGCCAGGAGCTCTTCTCAACCCAGGAGGGCAGCCAGCCACAGCGTCCGGCGGTTGCAGGGGCCAGCTCAGCAGCGGATTGCGGAGGTAAAGCTGCTTTTCTATGGGGAAGGCTGGCAGCTTGGGGTGGAAAGGGATGAGGGGGGCATTCCACCTGGTGCTCTGTTCAAGCCAGGAGGAGGGCAGGGGGGCATGCAGCCAGGAGCTCTCCTCTAAAGCCAGGAGGAGGGCAGACAGCCACAGCGTCCGGCGGTTGCAGGGGCCAGCTCAGCAGTGCATTGCGGCGGTAAAGCTGCTTTTCTATGGGGAAGGCAGGCAGCTTGGGGTGGAAGGGGATGCTTGCATGCTTGCCTACATGTGGAATAGTGCATTGATGTAGTCTATCACCTCGCGGTAGTCATCATCAGTAATCTCTTCAAAGGTCTCAATAAGAGCACTTGCAATGCGCCTGCGCAGGTTTCCCGGGAGAGCCAGCATGGTCCCCGTCCCGGTCACGGTCACTAGTCCCTGCCACTGTGCTACAATGGGTGGGGGGAGCATTGCTGCACATAGGCACGCTGCATATGGCCCTGGGAGGAAGCCGCATCTTAATAAAATCCCTTCCCTTTGCTCCTCAGTGACTCGAAGCAACGAGATATCTTCCAGGACAAACACCTACGGAGAATGTTGGAACAGTGTTCAGAGTAGGGCTCCTGCCACTTCCCGGCACTCCACACACACCCCCACCCCCACCACAGCTTTTCAGGGCAGGGAAGAAATCCTTCCCCCTGCCTGCTGCTCACACTGTGGCTCCTGCAACGTACCGGCACTCCCCACCCCCTCCCCCGCCACAGCTTCTCAGGGCAGGGAAAAAATCATTTCCCTTGCCTCTGGAGTCCACTCACCATGGCAGGGGCTCCGTTGCTGTATCTGTGCTGTCTGCGGGACAGGCAAACGGGGAATGCGGGGGAATGATAGGCATGTCTGCTCTTTACAAGGGAACCACTGTGAAATGTATCTTTTTATTTTAGAAGGGTCGTCCTTCACCCCTTCGCCATCGCTCTTATCAACAGCTGAGAGGCTCAGGCGACTGAGGAAGCGGCCACGAAGGAGCAAAGAGGATCTTGTACAGCAAGTAATGCAACAGGCTGTAATGGAGAATCGAGTTGCACAGAGGTGGAGGGAGAATGAGAGCAAGTTGAGGGAGAAGGCGCGGAAGGAGAACGCGATTCACCGCCGGAAAAGCACCGACAAGCTGCTCTCATTACTGCAGCTTCAATTGCAGACTATGCAGCGGCTTGTCACCCTTCAGGAGCAGAAGCTCCGCACCCACCACCCCAATTATCGTTTGCCCCAACTCCCTTCCCCTTCCTTGCCTCTGTACCCTCCAGGCCAGTATCATCAGCCAAATGGTTATCACCATCCACAGCTGCCTCCAACCCCTCTGTCTTCACCGGACAACCCCCAGACCCCAGACCATTATCCACTGCAGTCTACCCCTAATAACATGCCTTACTGGCCACCGCAAATGGGGTTCGGGGGACATGGCCACTTTGAGGGCACTGGAGACTCAGAGACCCGGACATACTCCGATCTCTGACTGACCCCACGACACCCCCATTGCACCTCCCCTGCCTTCCCCCTCACATGCATCACAATATTTTCTTTCAGCAACCGAAGTACCTGTTCAATAAATGAATTGTCTTCTTAATAAATGGGTTTTTTTTATTAAGTGTACATACATTATTACAGGCTACAGAAAAGCAAATGCCTGTTCCTGTTAAAAGAATGCTCCCTCCCTCCATCTGCACCTCACTTCAGAACTGGCTTTCAGCCTCAAAATGCTCCCTCAAGGCTTCCCTGATCCTAACAGCCTCGCGCTGGTCCCCTCCATGAACCCTGCTCTCTGGCTGGGCATATGTGGCCTCCAGGCGTTGAACCTCAGAGGACCATGCCTGATTGAAGCCTTCGCCCTTCCGCTCACAAAGATTATGTAGGGCACAGCATGCGGAAATAACCGCGGAGATACTACCCTCGGCCAAATCTAGCCTCCCATAAAGACAATGCCAGCGCGCCTTCAGACGCCCAAAAGCACACTCCACAGTCATTCGACAACGGCTAAGTCTGTAGTTGAACCTTTCCTGACTGCTGTCCAGGCTCCCTGTGTACGGTTTCATGAGCCAGGGCATTAAAGGGTAAGCAGGGTCACCAAGAATCACTATGGGCATTTCCACTTCCCCCACGGGGATCCTCTGGTCTGGGAAAAAAGTCCCGGCTTGCAGCTTCATGAACAGGCCGGTGTTGCGGAAGATGCGTGCGTCATGCACCTTTCCAGACCAGCCAGCGTTAATGTCAGTAAAACGCCCACGGTGATCCACAAGCGCCTGGAGAACCATGGAGAAGTACCCCTTTCGGTTAACGTACTCCTCAGCTAGTTGGGCGGGTGTGAGAATGGGTATATGGGTCCCATCTATCGCCCCACCACAGTTAGGGAAACCCATTTCTTCAAAGCCAGCCACGATGTCATGCACGTTATCCAGAGTCATGATTTTTCGTAGCAGGATGCGATTGATGGCCCTGCACACTTGCATCAGCACAACTCCAATGGTCGACTTTCCAACCCCAAACTGGTTGGCCACCGATCGGTAGCTGTCTGGGGTAGCCAGCTTCCAGATCGCGATAGCCACCCGCTTCTCCACCGGGAGGGCAGCTCTCAGTCTGGTGTCCTTGCGCCGCAGGGCAGGGGCGAGTTCAGCACACAGTCCCATGAAAGTGGCTTTTCTCATTCGAAAGTTTTGCAGCCACTGCTCGTCGTCCCAGACTTGCATGACGATGCGATCCCACCACTCTGTGCTCGTTTCCCGTGCCCAGAAGCGGCATTCAACAGCCGTGAGCATGTCCGTTAATGAGACAAGCAGCTTTGTGTCGAATGCATTCACCGCTTCGATCTCGTCTTCAGAATCATCACTGTCATCCTGCATGTCAAGGAATAACTCCACTGCACACAGATGTGCAGCATGTCCCTCAGCAGTTCTGGATTCATTGCAGCACTGGACAATGGAAGACGGAGCGTGCCTTGCTGAAACCCTTGAAAGATGGCGCCGGAGGTGGAAGGAAACACAGGGATTGCTGGGATATGCCAAAAAGCATCATGGGTAGTTCAAACAGGATATAGAATGCCCCGCAAGTGACGCCCCCCCTACCACAAGCCATTGCACCAGATCAGGAAGAGGTGTACTGTGGGATACCTGCCCTAATGCGCTGCTCTTAATGCCGTATTAACTGCCGCAAATGTGGCCATGCTATAGCGCTGGAGCAGCTCAGTGTGGACATACAATAGCGCTATTATTATTGCTGTATAAGGTGAGCGCTATAAGCAATAGCGCTATAATTTTGTAAGTGTAACCATACCCTTAGCTGGTGACCAGCAGAGCTTCAAGAGCCCAGGCCATGAGGGGGCTGAGGTTTTGGTGTACGAGGGAGCTCGTGGGCTGAAGGCAAGAGACAGGCCTGTGTGTGGTGAGGTCCTCCTGTCCCACCTGAGGCAGCAGTGCTTCCTCGTCCCCTTTTCCCACCCACACCGGCAGGCGGCTGTTGTGGGAGAACACGAGGGAGGTTCTCGGGACACTAGACAGCTCTGCGTGACTGTTGGGGGAAAGAGCCGAGACTCCTGACTCCACCTGCCACTGACTCATGTGGCTCTGCACTCCGTCAGCTGGGGTGGGCCAGGCTGTGGACATGACTCAGGCTGGGGCAGCATGGCCGCACTTCCCTGATGAGCCATGAGGCAGGACAAGAGCTTTGTGCAGCCAACAGGGATGTGGGAGGGAGACCGTCGTGTCTCGTCCGTTTCTCCCTTGATGCTCGGGTGGAGGCAGGAAGGGAGTGAAACGTGCCCAGCTGAAGGTTTGCACTCGGCCTTGAGGATTAAGCCTGAGCTCCTGGCAGGGGTGCTGGGTTTCTGACTCACATCCAGTGCTCTCTTCGGGCCACCAGCTGAACCCACCAAGGTCGAGAGGGACAGTTTTGAGTTAGCAAAAGGAGGCCATTGCAGCTGCTGAGGAGCAATAAGCTCTCTAACAGCTCTCAATGCCAGTGTGAATTCTTTGGGGTCACTCTTTGCCTTTATCAACCTAGGGGCCTGGGAGAACCAGTAGTAGCAGATGCTTCAGTGGTGCAATTGTCCAGTGCACAGTACTTGTAGACCAGTGTTGAGAGGAGATATGCTGAGGTTATGAGTTCAAACTTTACCTGGAGCACTGGTTTTCATTAACCAAATGGCTTCACCGCTCCTTTGGCTCTGGGGAATGGAGAATTCCAGCCAGGGACACTGAGGACAGAGGAATCAAAAATGGCCTTCAATTATTACCTCCTCTCCAGAGTGCAGCTCAGAATCTACAGTCCTTTCTCCCCCACCAGCCCCTGTGCCCCATCCAATCCACCCTTTATCCTGACTGTCCCTTCAGGGATCCCTGACCCCTACTCAACTGCCCTGACCCCATCCACACCACCACCCCAATCTCCCCAGCCTTCTAGCCAACACTCCATGTCCCCTAACCATGCTGCCTGGAGCATGGGTGGCTGACGGTGCGGCTGCACCAGGAAACACAGTCATGCAGCATAGAGCACCGGGTCAGGCCACGGCTCTGCAGCTGAGCTGTCCCAGGTGCTCACAGCCCCACCACCCACAGCATTTCACCAATGGCCTGCTAAGTCTGCGGGGTAGGAAGAACAGCGGGGGAGGGGTCCGGGGAGACTCCCGGGCCGGGAGCTCAGGGGCCAGGAAGGAGAGTTCTGCAGGCCGGATGTAGCCTGTGGGTCATCATTTGCCCACTCCTGCTCTATCCAGTGTCTGAGTAGCAAGGCACCTCCCTGAGAGCAGTGAAATGCTTCTTGTGTGTGTGGGCTGGGTCCTGGGGAGGTTGGAGCCTTTGGCTGTTAATGGGCTTGGAGCATCACCCTGCTCTCCAAGACTGAAAGTGGAGGAGGGAAACCTGCCTGCCACTAGGGACACTGTGTTATTCCGGGTCTGTCCTTCCAAGTCATGAGGTGTGAGTCACTGGACACTCTTGAGTACAGTCAAGGAAAATCACCTTCTCTTCCTTCAGGGGACCTGAGCATCCTGGCCAGGCATGGGAGAGTGGGATGGGATGGGGTAGGGAGAGACCTGGGGGCCTGTAGTCCATTACCAGAGCTGATCACTTCAGGCGCTGGCTAGGCCAGAGGGGACTAGGGAAGGGGCTCCAGAAAACAGAAGCCAAGTGACCTGAGTGCCCATGTCTGTCCTCCACACACCAGTGCTGGCCTATGTTCTCCATTCAGTTTCTAATACCATTGGGCAGATGAGAGAATGGCCAACCTGGGGCAGAGATCAGGACAAGGAGCAGCCACCCTGAGCCCATTCAGCAGGATGGAAACCAGACAGCGAGCTGTAGAATAGGTGCAAATGGAAATTTGCTTAAGCTAACTATGGAAAGAGGGCTGCAAACACTCTTGTCTATGGAGAGAAACGTGTTCTGTTACTGTAAGGTGAGTCCATGAGACAAAAGTCCCTGAATCTAACTGGGCATGTGAAGGTTGGGAGAGCCCTGACTTCCCACTCAGGGAGTTGTCAGGGCGCAGTGAAGCGGAACTTCCAGGAGGGCAAATTGCCTGTAACCAGAGATACTCAAACCTCTACTCACTGTCTTCCGTACCCCTGGGTGCGAATAACTGATCCCTGCACTCTGCTCCTTGTCTGTATTGACTCTAGCTCCCTTCAGAGGATGTGCACATTCTGAGTAGGTACAGAGCTCTTTGGGATAACAGCCAGGGGAAGGAACAATAGTCTGTTGTGAAGAGTGATTGCTTTGGGTGCAGAAGTAGCCAGGTGCCTCTTCAGTGAGCCATTCCTGCCTCCAGAGATGGAGGAAAAGCCCCTCTGGAATAGTAAGAGCCAGAACTAAAGACCATTGCTGGATCTGACACTCACTTGTCTACTTGGGAGGGGTGGGGAAGGAAAGGGATGTTTTCTCTGAGCCTGGGTTCCTCGGTGGGTAGAGTATTGGGCTTTTCATCTGGAGGTCCAGGGTTCATACCCCTGTCCAGACTCTCACTTTTTAAGTTGCCTTATGACTCTTGTGCCTGTCCAGAGTCAACAGCCACACAGGGATTCCCAGAAGCTGTGGCCATTTCCTGGAATGGCCCCTTTCTCCTGACATGTCCACAGGAATGAGGAGCGAGCCACAACCACAGGGGCAGGCCTAGAAAATTCCCTGTTTTATTAATCTCTTCTCATACGGAAGATGTGCCATAACCCTAATCATTTTTGTTGCCTTTTTCTCACCCTTTTCCAATTCCAAACTATCTTTTTTGTGATGGGATGACCATATCTGCACCCAATATTCAAGATGTGGGCATACCATGGTTCTCTATGTAAGCAGTGTCAGGAATGAGATACATTCTGACATCTGGTGGCGAACTATGGGAATTGCAGTGAGCCTTGCAAAATAAGTCTGGGGCTGATCAATTTGCATAGACACACCCACTGCGCCTAGCCTGAGCCCACAGCAGCCCACATGGCCACTTCGGCTGATGAGGGAGCCCCAGTTTCTATGTTATTGGGGCAGGAATGATAAAGTGATGTTACTGTGATTATGTGAATGAAGGACTATGGACATGTACTTGGCCTGTGTTATGATGGAGAGACTCGCCATCATCTAGGTAGCACTCACTAGGCAAGGGCCATGCGTTTTCAGAACACTGTGAGATGGAGAGAGGTGATGGACAAGCACCTATACTTTTTGGTGAGGGCTCTGTCTGAAGGCCTCCCAGGCCTATTGCCCCCTGCCTCTCTCCACTGTGGAATGTCAGAATTGAATTTTGCTTCCATTAGGAGCCTGGTTCCAGGCTGCTGAGCTGACAATTGCTTTGGGCTCACTGGTGCACCTGTACTAAGGCTCCCCTACTGTGAGCTGAAATCACCTAAGAGCTAAAGAAGTCCCTGAGCACTGTCTTAAGTAGGGGGGACCTGGAAAAGGTGCAGAGTGGCTGGTGCAGCAGAGCAGTCTGTGTGTCACCTAGGGGAGGCGTGGGTGCTGCGGGCAGAGTGACCGGCGCGGCAGAGCTGTCTGTCTGTCGGCTAGCAGAGCAGCTAGCGGATCAACGGGCGGAGCGGTTCGTGGGACAGCCAGCGGAGCGGAGCAGAGCCGATTGCGGTGAGAGCTGCAGCGGAACCTCACGGAGAGGCGGCGCAGTCGGCCTCGGACCACGTAAGGTGCCCCGTGCCCTACCCTCCATCTCCACCCAGGCTGGAGGTAAGACTCTGCCAATTGACTTTTGAACTCTGCACGAACCAAGGACAGAGACTCTTGGGCTGTTGGACTTTTGGGACTATTGAGTGACTTTTTGGGGTTGTGGAACTCAAGAGCCAAAGGGAAGGCCACGGCCTATTTGCTGGGAGGGGGGCTTCTGGTTCATGGTCTGGTTTATTAACCTTGTTTGTGGTGTTTCCCCAATATAATGCCACATTGTTTCTCCCTGTTATTAAAAGTCTTTGGTACACTCAGACTCTGTGCTTGCGAGAGGGGAAGCATTGTCTCTTACAGACGCCCAGAGGGGTGGTATATGGTTGTCCCAGGTCACTGGGTGGGGGCTCGAGCCGGTTTTTGTATTGTGCTATTGGAATGGAACCCCTGGACACTGAACCCAGCCCTTGTTGCTGCCAACTCTGATGGGCAGAAGGGTTACACCAGCAACATGTGAGAGATAATTCTATGAAGCCAGGTGCAGGACTTTGATGCGGAAATTTCATCACATTGAGGCACAGAAAGGACACTGAGAAGGAATCCAGTTGACAGGCAGTGGCTGAGGAGAAAGAGGAAGGGTTCCTTGGACTTTTTTTTCCCTTGCTTATGTCTCCTGCCTGGCTTATGTGGTGGAAGGAGAGGTGCTTTCAACATACCTGCCTAGCTCTATTGCTGATGTATCAGTTTGTTAATGTGAGGGTGTAGGATTCAAGCCCCTGTTGATCCACTTTGGTTTCAAGTTCCCTTCCCAAAACCCTGTCTGTCCTACTGCACATGGCTAAGAGAACAAACCCCAACTTCCCTCTTGGCTTTGGGAGCCAGCTACGCTGGGAGAATTCTGGATTTCAGATGATGTCAAGCCTCGGCATTGTGACTATTTACCAGTTTCTCTCTCATGAGGGCCTTACAATGGTGATGGCTGAGTGGTTAAGGTGTTGGACTTGACATCCAATAGGGTTCCCCTGTGTGGGTTCAAATCCCACTCACAACAAAGCCTACATTTTAGCCAGTCTCTATCCCAGCAATACCCCTCTACACACCCCTGAGACACTCTCCATTCTCTCCCCACCCCAAGTAAATCCTGGTCTGCTCCATTCATAGAGATCCTGGGACATGACCTCACACTGTGTCCCTGAGGTGTCAGGGAAATTCTCAGCACCTCAACCCCCTGCTGCTCCCCTAGCACCCCCTAGATCAGACATGACCCCAGCTGCTGCTCCTCTCTCTAGAGTGTGAAAGTCCCCAAGTCAGTGCAGCCAGAGGCACTGGTCCCATGGGTGCTACGGGGCTGCAGCACCAACAGAAAAATAATTGGTGCTCAGCAGCCAGCACCCCTGCCCAGCACCTCCCACCTGCTAGCAGGCCTGGCCCACAGACTCATCCCCTTCACCCTCAGAGCCTCCTGCCTGCCAGTGATCAGCTGTTCAGTGCTGTGCAAGAGGCACTGGGGTGGTAGGAGCTGGGAGAGGAAGGAGTGGGAGAGGGAGAGGAATGGGGAAGGAAGGCCCAGGGTGGGAAGAGGTGGAATGGGGGCTTAGGTGAACAGGGAGAGTGGGGGAAGAGCCTGAGGTGGAGCAGGGGGTGATGTTTCACTCTGTATGACGTCCTTTTTGTGTGCCACAGCTGACAAGAATATCCAAGACAGAGAAGCAGCAGGACAAAAAACAAATACGCATCTGCCGAAGTAGCTCAGTAGTGAGAGCGTTAGACTAAAAATCTAAAGGTCCCTGATTCAACCCCAGGCTCTGGCAGGCCCTTTGATGGGT
>VOCN01044736.1:0-11692 GCA_007922305.1 Dermatemys mawii
CCCCCCCGCTCCACACCCCCTCCCCCCACCACAGAGACCCCCCCCGCTCCACACCCCCTCCCCCACCTCAGAGACCCAGCCCCAGTCTCTGTCCCTACCCGATCCCAGGGATGCAAAGAGTCGAAAATCACTTTCCTGCCTGGCCCCAGCATCCCCTCCGGGCTCTCTCGCTCACCCAAAACGGGGCTCGCACTGAGCATGCGCAACTTCACCTGCTGAAAGCCTCCCTTACCTGGGCTGGAGAGGGAGGAAGCGAACCCCAGGGCATGCTGGGAGATGTGGTTCCTAACGCTCCCGGGAGCGGAAGTGACGTTGGGCGGGGGTTTCGGGGAGTTACGAGCCGGGCTGTGAACGCGCGCGGGGCTGCGGCTCTGCCTGGCTCGTGCGGGGCTGTTGGCGCCTCTCCCGGAGCTGGAGAAGAGGTTTGTGGGAGATCCTGAGACAGGGACACTGCTGGGCTGGGGGAGGGGCACTCTCTGCTGTCAACAGGGCCCGTGGGGGCCAGGAAGGGGAGACAAACCCCTGAGGTGGAGAACGGGGAGGAAATGGATCTCACACCAGACACGTGGGGTCACACCCGTGAACGAGGAGCAGTGGGGAGTGTCAGGAGTTTCAAGCAGTCATGAGTTGGGGGTCTCTGCTCACTGCTACCCCCAGGCACCACTCCTGCAGCTTCCCATGGGGGTGGGAGGCACTGTGGGAGGCACACGGAGGGACAGAAGGTGCCGAATGCTCCGAGGTCAGCCCCAGGAAGGTGGAAGCTGTAAGCTGTGAAGCTCCTCGCCCTGGAGAAAGTCTGTTCACAGAGAGGAAGCTTTCCCCCAAATTCCTGACTGGCTTCATTGGGAGCAGATCCAGAGCATCGCCCTGGGGACTCCATGACAGAAGGCAAGGCTGAGTTCACGTACTAACGCCATGAAATATTTCAGTGCCCCAGAGAAATCCTGAGCCCTGCTCTTGGAATGATGAGCTGGAGATTTGAATAGGAAAGGGACTGTCTGAATTGTCACCCTGGGCAATGAACAACAATCTACAGCAATGTCGTTAACACAGACACACTGTGATCATGCTCCAGCTGGAAGGGAAATGGGCAGGAATTCTCGCTGTTCAGCCATGGCCACACTGACACTAATGTGCGGCCGTGAATGTGCTGGGGGAGCTGGGCTGAGCAAACAATTGAAGTGACAATTCTGTGAGGACTGAATCCTAGTGTAATGAAAATGCCCCATATGAGGTAGTTGTGGCCGAGTGGTTAAGGCGATGGACTAGAAATCGATTGGGGTCTCCCCGCACAGGTTCGAATCCTGTCAACTACGGAAGCACCAGCCTCTTCTTATTACTGTAGTCTCAGTGCCTGAGGATCTACAGTGTAAACTGGAGACAGAGCTGGTCTCAGCCTCAGACTGTCTACACTTCAAATGCTGCTCTGACTCTGCTGTAGCACTTGGCAGTAGACAGTCATTGGAGGGGTTTCCACATCACTTTAGGAGCCAGGTTGACAGAAAAATTCTTCCATCCACCAAGTGCTGTCTACACCAGGGCTTAGATCAGTTGAACTCCACTGGTGAGGAGGGTGGGTTTTTCATACTTGGAGAGATGTAGCTCTACCAGTTAAGTGTCCAGAGTCTCTCAGCCCTTAGCGCTACCTTTGTGTTTCGGTGCATGCAATGAACAGTGTGAGGAAAACATCCACTGACAAACACAGAGACTGAATTCCCCAAATGAAATCTGACTGCAATTTCCCAAGAGTCACAAAATTCAGTTCATTCTTGGAGGGGAGAGAAAAAATAAGGGACATTAATGTCTAGGCTTGAGTCAATAAAGTGATGGGTTTAATTAATATAGTAAAAATGAGGGTTGTTGATTAATCACAGTTAATGTAAATCTATGATCATAAATTCAAATCTACATCATAAGGAGAATTCCAACCCCAGAGCACACTGGGCAGAGCCCTTTGCCTCTGTTTCTCACCTTGTGGTGTGACAGGCTAATCCAATGTCCCTTTAACAGACCCTCCGCTCTCCTTCTATGAAATCCCACCCACCTGGGGTAGGAAAGACCCCAGGGTGGGAGAAGGAGGTCTTGAGTGATACCTCAGCTTCTGCTGCCCCCACTCTCTCCCCTGGCTCGCAGTTTGCACTGGTCACTCTGCATGGCTGCTCCACGGCATTGTCCTTCCCCCTGCTGCTGAGAGCTCCTGTGTCGCCCTTTCCTCTTCTCTCACCTGCCTGTCTCCTGCAGCCTCTGCACCACCACGTAGTGGGAGAACCTCGCTACACGTGCAGACTGGGCAGCCTCTTTAATTGCCACACCATGGATGGGGCATGAACCTGCCAGCTGTGGGAGACTAACTCCTTGCCCCGCCCTTTTCACCCGAGGTTCTTCCCCTTCCACAAACCTGCTGGAGCCTAGGTACAGAGCTCTTTGGGATAACGGGCAGGGGAAGGGACAATAGTCTGTTGTGCAGGGTGATTGCTTCGGGTGGAAGAGGAGCCAGGTGTCTCTTCAGTGAGCCATTCCTGCCTTGAGGGGTGGAGGAGAAACCCCTCTGGAATAGCAAGAGCTAGAACTAAACACCATTGCTGGCTCTGACACTCACTTTTTCTTCTTGGGAGCAGGGCTGGTTTGCATAAGTCTGGGTAGTTCAGCTGGTAGAGCATCAGGCTTTTAATCTGAAGGTCCAGAGTTCAAGCCCCTGTCCAGACACTCTGCTTTCAAGTTACCTTATGACTCCTGGGGCTGTCCAGAGCCAGCAGCCACACAGGGACTCCTGGAAGCTGTGGCCATTGCCTGGAAAGGCCCCTTTCTCCTGAGCTGTCTGTAGGAATGAGGAGATGGCCATAAGCACAAGAGCAGGCCTAGAAATCACAGTCTCTAGGTGGCAGGAAGTGCTGTGGCACCAGGTGTGGAGAAAGCCAAGAGGGAAAAGGGGGAGAGAGAGGGATAAGCACTGAGTCCAGAGTGCAAGTGGAATGGAGTGGTGGGGGGGGGTCAAAACATAAGAATGGCCCTACTGGGTCAAACTGAAGGTCTATTTAGCCCATTATCCTGTCCTTGACCAGTGCCAGGTGCCCCAGATCCAACATTCCAACTGCTGTTGCTCATTCCAAGCTTCTGGGAAACAAAGACTAGGGACACTGTCCCTGCCAATCCTGGCTAACAGCCATTGATGGACCCATGAACTTATCTAGTTCTTCTTGAACCCTGTAATGGTCTTGGTCTTCACAACATCCTCTGGCAAGGAGTTCCACAGGTTGACTCTGTGTTGTGTGAAGAAATACTTCTTTTGGTTTGTTTTAAACTTGGTGCCTATTAATTTGATTTGGTGATTCCTAGTTTTTTGTTACGAGACATAGTAAACAGGACTTTCGTATCAACTTTCCCTACATCAGTCATGGTTTTATAAACCTCAAGCATATCTTCCCTTAGCCGCCTCTTTTCCAAGCTGAGAATTCCCTGTCTTATTAATCTCTCCTCATATGGAAGCCATGCCATATCTCTAATCATTTTTGTTGCCCTTTTCTGAACCTTTTCCAATTCCAATATATTTTTTTGTGATCAGGTGGCCATATCTGCACACAGTATTCGAGATGTGGGCATACCATGGATTTCTATAAGGGCAACATGATGGTTTTTGTCCTATACTTTTTCCCTTTCTTAATTATTTCCAGTGTTCTGTTTGGTTTCTTGGTTGCCGCTGCACATTAAGTGGAGGTTTTCCAAGAACTCTCCAATACGTCTCCAAGATCTCTTCTTTGAGTGGTAAAAGTAATTTAGAACCCCATCATTTAACATATATAGTAGGGATTATGTTTTCCAATGTGCATTACTTTCCATTTATTAACATTCGATTTCATCTGCCGTTTTGTTGCCCAGTCACCCAGTTTTGTGAGATCCTTTCACAGCTCTTCACAATCTGCTTTGGACTTAACTATCTAGAGTAGTTTTGTATCATCTGCAAATTTTGCCACCTCACTCTTTACCCCTTTTTCCAGATCATTTAGGAATACATTGAATAGGACTGGCCCCAGTGCAGACCCCTAGAGAACATCGCTATTTACGTCGCTTCAGTGTGAAAACTGTTACCCATACTCATGTGTATTCCTGTACTAAGTAGTTGGTTTAAACTTAATTCTGTGTATTTGTGTATCTCAGCACCTTGAGATCCAAGGTTTTTCAGCAAACCAAAGTATTCCCAGGAGGTTTCACTGACATTTGAACTCAGATTGCACCATTCAGAGTCCTGCCAGTCCACCATGGGACCTACACATGTGTATAAAGAGAGTCATACACTCACACACTGACTGGCTCCCCTGCCTTGATGGTCTTGTGGAAATCCCACAGGGGACCCTGCACCACTTGGTACAGTTTCTTTCCTGTTGTGGTGTTTGCCCCACTGCAAGTACAAAGGCCAACAACTTCTCCCTCAGTGACTCTCACCAGTCCTCTGGTTACCCTGGGGCCTTCTAGTGCTTTTCCCTCTGCCAACACCACCAGGCCTATCCACCCCTCTTCCTTATCTTGCAAGCTCTGGATCCTCAGCTTCCACTAGCCTCTGCCCCTGCTCAGGGAATTGCCCACATTGAGAGCTGCCTGATCTGAACAGTCATTGGCACTACCCTGTCCACCTGCTCTCTTCCATGTGAACCTGATTGATGTGACTCCTGCTTTGCCCACATCTCCAAGGGCAGCCTTGTCTCACTCTCTTCCTGCCCTATTGGGTCAACCAATAAGTCAGGGGGGGAAAAGGCAGCTCCTGTCTCTCATTGTTTAGTGTCAGCAGGCCAGGACTTGCCTCAGGTAAAGGTGTCTCTACACTCCCAGAGAACAAGCCATCCCTGCACAAGGGCCTAGGAAAGTGTTTGCCAAAGCCTGGGATCAAACCAGGGACCTTTAGATCTTCAGTCTAACGCTCTCCCAACTGAGCTACTTTGGCAGATGCTAGAGACTTTCTGGGCCTGCTGCTTCTTTGTCCGGCATGTTTTTGCAGCTGTGGCACACAAAACGGACATTATACAGAGTGCAACATCACCCCCTGCTCCACCTCAGGCTCTGCCCCTACTCCACCTGTTCCGCCAAGCCCCACCCCCTTCCATCTCTTCCCACCCCATCCTGCCCTCCCCTCCCCTGGGCCTATTTCTCTCCCTCCTCCAATCCTTCCTGTCCCAGCTTCTCCACCCCAGTGTCTCTTGCACAGCACTGAACAGCTTATCACTGGCAGGCAGGAGGCTCTGGGGGTGAAGGGGATGAGTCTGTGGGCCAGGTCTGCTAGCAGGTAGGAGGCGGTGCTGGCCGCCACTGGGTTCTGAGCACCAATTATTTTTCTGTCGGTGCTACAGTACCATATAGGTTGTATAGGGGTACAAGGGTTTGTATAAGGGTATTGTCCTGGTTAGAGACTGGCTGAAACACAAGCCTCGCTGTGAGCAGGGTTTGAACCTACACAGGAAAACCCTATGAGATTTCAACACCAAGGTCTTGACTACTTAGCCCTCACACCTGTCAGCCCTCTAATGCCCTAGAGCCAGAGAAACTGGTAAATAGTTATAAGGCCCAGGCTTGACATCATCTGAAATACAGAATTCACCCAACAAACCTGGCTCCCAAAGCACAGGGGGGATTTGGGGTTTGTTCTCTTTGCTTAGCCATGTGCAGTAGCACAGAAAGCGCTTTGAAAAGGCAATTTAAAACCTAAGTGGACCCAAAAGGGACTTGAATCCTAAACCCCCAGATTAACAAACTGGTGCATCACCAACTGAGCTAGTGGGGTATATTAAAAATGCCAACCTTTCCACCACAATAGCAAGGCAGCAGACATAAGCAAGTCAAAAAAAGTTCAAGGAACCTTCCTTTTTCTCCATAACTAGATTCCCCCTCATTGTCCCTTCTGTGCCTCAATAGGACTAAATCTCTGCAGCAAAGTCCTGCACCTGGCTCCACAGAATTAACTCTCACACCTTGCTGGGGACTCTACTTCTTGTGCCCATAGAGTCTCTGCCCCTCTCAGTAGCTGACCCAAGAAACACAGTGTTCACCATTTCTCAAGATAGAACTAGAACAGCTTCTTTCCTGTGGCCTGATATCTAAGGTGTCTGGCTTTGGATCAGACAATTGAGGGTTTGAGTCTATTTGCTGTTGTGCTTGTGCAGTTTTCCCTTTGTGCTGAAAATCCTGCCTGTCTCTGTACAGCAGCAGATCTCAAACTGGGGGTTGTGACCCCTGGCGTGTCTCCGGGTGATTCCTGAGGGGGTCACAAGCTTCCTCCACCACTGAAGTACCGCCAAATGGTTCATGTCCGCTTTTGGCAGCCTTTCGGCAAACATGCTGTGCACTTCAGAGAATCCTCTAAACAGCTGCTGAAGTGAACGTTTCTGGTTTCGCGGACACTCTGAAGTGCACAGCACGTCTGGGGAAATGCTGCCACAGCAGAAGTGTTGTATTCGGCAGCATTTTGACAGACGTACATGGGGCGCAGCGGCCCACAGGAAGGAGAAAAGGAGCCGCCAACCCAATGAATTTGAGAACCGCTGCTGTACAACTACGCTGGGGATTCGGGCTTAAGTCAAGTGCAAAACCTTCAGTTGGGCACCGCTGCCTTATGGAGAGACAGCAGGACCTCACCACAGGGGGGCCTGCCTCTGGCCTTCAGCTCCGGCAGCCAGAGGGGCCAAGGAGCTCGCTGGCAGGCCACCACCTCAGCCACTTCTTGCCCCATGGCCTAGGCTCCTGGCGCTCTGCTGGTCCCTGCCTCGGTCGAAGGGCCAGAGCACAAAGAACAAGCACATGCCTAACAGAGAACAGCTTTGATCCATCAACCTGTGGGTTATGGGCCCAACACGCAAACTAGCACCTTGCACGGGCTAGTGCTGACAGGCAGGTGTGCAGGATGTTAGGCAGCAGCCTTACTAGTAATGAATATATGTCTCTGTGGCGCAATGGGTCAGCGCGTTCGGCTGTTAACCGAAAGGCTGGTGGTTCGAGCCCACCCAGAGACGCTAACAACCAAGTGCTAGTTACTTATTCCTCCAGTCTACTCTGCCAGGTTTTTAGAACCTAGGATGGTTCCCAAAGCCTGGCCCTGCAAAATACACCCCACCTGCCTAAGGCTCTGGGAGGATTTTTGGATGTTTCCGACTCTGGGTTGCAGGCTCTGGGTTAGGGGTGCAGGCTCTCAGAGGGGGTTTGGAGGTGGGAGAGAGTGTGAAGGGAAGGGGTGCAAGATTTGCAAAGTAGTTTGGAGATGGGAGGGGCTGTGGGCTGGGTCAGGAAGTTTGAGCAGAGGGAGGGAGTGCAGGATGTGGGAGGGAGTTTGGGGGAGGGGACGGGTGGTAAAGGGGGATGCAGACTCTGGGAGGGAGTTTGAGGGTGGAACAGAATGCAGAGGGAGGGAGTGCAGGGTCTGGGAGGGAGTTATAGGGGAGGGCAGTGAGGGTAAAAGCGGATGCAGGCTGTGGGAGGCAGTTTTGGGTGGTGGATGTGGTGTAGGAAAAGGGTGGGGGTCCCCTTACACAAGTCAGTGCCCTGAGGGTCACCAATGTACAGAGAAGTCATTTGATCCCACAGTGTAACAGTCAGCACTCAGGACTCTGAATCTCTGAGGGACCTTGTGTTGGCTTGAACTAAAGCCCTGGAGCTCACAGTTCTCACCTTCCCCATCTCCAGTTGTGCCAGAGCGAGTCTCTCCCCTACTGCTGGGCGACTCCCACCCACTGGAGCCAGATCTTTGGTCAGGATGGCCGCAGTGAGACCAGGAGAGAGCCGGGTCTGGCTCACCTGGGTGGAGAGAAGAGTCCTGATGAGAGTTAATCTCCTTCCGTCTCCCCCACCATACTGCTCAGTTTTATTTATTTTATTTACTGTCACAGTCTATGCTGCCCTTCAGGGCCATCCTTAGAGCGGTGCAGGGCCCAGGACAAATCTCCCCTTTCTCCCCCAGGTCCCATCCCCACTCCCCTCTTCCCCAATACTCCACCCCACCTCTTCCAGCCCCTGCTCTGCCTCTTTCTGACTTCTGCCCTCTCTCCTGAGCGATACCAGGAGCCTGGATGAAGAGGGAATTGATACAGATGGACCCCAGGCAGGGTTGTTTGGAAGCCAAAGTCTTGACACCATGTCAAACTTCAACAAATTGGCACAAGTCAGAACAACATTATGTATCAGTAACTGCTCCCCTCCCCCTTCCCACACACCCTCCCACCCATAACTCCCACCCGAGTCTGCAACTCTCCCTCCGCAAACTCCCTCGCAGAGCCTGCACCCCTCCCCCTTCTCCAGGAGCAAGGATATTTCTAGATATTTCTAACTGCCTACAGAAGCCCCCACACTCCACCCTGACCCCATAGGAGTTCAACTGCCTAGAGAAGCCCCGTCAGCCCCGCCCTGCCCCCATAGGAGCTCAGCTGCCTAGAGAAGCCCCCAAAACCCTGCCCCGCCCCCATAGGAGCTCAATTGCCTAGAGAAGCCCCCACAACCCCGCCCTGCCCCCATAGGAGCTCAGCTGTCTAGAGAAGGCCCGTCAACCCCGTCCTGCTCCCATAGGAGTTCAACTGCCTAGAGAAGCCCCATGTGCCCCACCCTGACCCCATAGGAGCTGAGCTACCTAGAGAAGCCCCATCAGTCCTTCCCTGCCCCCATAGGAGCTCAGCTGCCTAGAGAAGCTCCGTGAGCCCCGCCCGAACCCATTAGCAGCTCAGCTGCCTAGAGAAGCCCCATCACCCCACCCTGCCCCCATAGGAGCTGCGCTGCCTAGAGAAGCCCCGTCAGACCCACCCTGCCCCCATAGGAGTTAATTTGCATTGAAAAGCCCCTTTAGCCCCGCCCTCTCCCCCTGGTGTCTTACCTGCCTAGAGAAGCCCCATCAGCCCCGCCCTGCCCCCTAGGAGCTCAGCTGCCTTTAGAAGCCCCGTCAGCCCCGCCCTGACCCCATAGGAGCTCAGATGCCTAGAGAAGCCCCGTCAGCCCCGCCTTGTCCCCATAGGAGCTCGGCTCCCTATAGAAGCCACATCAGCCCCGCCCTGACCCCATAGGAGCTGAACTGCCTAGAGAAACCCCATGAACCTCGCCGCGCCCTGCCCCCCAGGACCCCTGCAGCAGCTCCCCAAACTCTTTCTCCTGGGAAACCCTGTGGCAGCTCCTCACCCCCCTCCCCAGGAAACCTTGCAGCAGCTCCCCACCCCCCTTCTACCCGGGGAACCCTGCTCTCTGCCACAGCTCCACTCCCTTCCACTCCTCCTGGGAGCACAACACCGTGCTCCACTTCTCCCGCCTCCCAGGCTTGCTGTGGTGCCAACCAGCTGTTTGAGTGGCAAGCCTGGGAGGGGAGGAGAAGCAGGGGGGATGGCATGATCAGGGAAGGAGGTGGAGCGGAGGTGAGCTGAGGTGGGAAGCACCCTGAATGCTCCCACCTACTTGCTGTGAGTGGCCCTCCCCACGTCTCCCTGTCCCAGCTCACCTCCACTCCACCCCCGCCCCGAGTGCGCTTTTTGGTGCCCTCAAGCACTTGGTGCTCTAGACAGCCACCTAGATCACCTAGTGGATGCACCGGCCCTGCCCTTTTTACACACCCCTCCCCCGCATACTCCCTCCCAGAGCCTGCACTCCCACCCGCTTCCCACACAGCCCTCCTGACCCCAAACTCACCCCAGAACCTGCACCCCGCTCCCCTCCCCACACACCCTCCTGCTCACAAACACCTTTGCTTAGCCCGCACCCTGCACCCCAATCCCTGCCCCAGCCCAGGGCTTGGATCCCAGACCTCCCTGTTACACAAGTTCCATCTAAGTACTGTGGGTAGTAGAGATTTCAGGGGCGGGCTCTGGGCACACCAAAGTTTGCACAAACCTGCCACGGTGAGCTTGAACGCTGCGCATCTGTCTGTCAGTGCTAGAGCTTGCAAGGCGCTGGTGTGGATGCTGAAGACTGGGTGCTACATAGTGAAATTGAAAAACCAGCAGAGTGGCACAGTGGATGTGTGCTGGGCTGGGCCCCTAACCCAGAGGTCAGTGGACCAAAGCTGTCTTCTGCTAGGCATTTTCTTGTTTCTTTTTGCTCTGGGCCTTCATCTTAGGTGGTGACCAGCAGAGAGTCAAGAGCCCAGGCCATGAGGTAGCTGAGGTAATGGTCTGCCAGAAAGCTCCTGGGCTGAAGGCAAGAGACAGGCCTGTGTGTGTTGAGGTCCTCCTGTCCCGGCATGAGGCAGCAGTGCTTCCTCATCCCCTTTTCCCACCCACACCGGCAGGCGGCTGTTGCAGGAGAACACAAGGGAGGCTCTCAGGACACTAGGCAGCTCTGCATGGCTGCTGGGGGAAAGAGCCGAGGCTCCTGACTCCACCTGCCATTGACTCGTGTGGCTCTGTGCTCCGTCAGCTGGGGCGGGCCAGGCTGTGAACGTTACTCAGGCTGGGGCAGCATGGCCGCACATCCCTGATGGGCCATGAGGCAGGCCAAGAGCTTTTCACAGCCAACAGGGATGTGGGAGGGAGGCCGTCGTGTCTCGTCCATTTCTCCCTTGATGCTTGGGTGGAGGCAGGAAGGGACTGAAACGTGCCCAGCTGAAGGTTTGCACTCGGCCTCAAGGATTAAGCCTGAGCTCAGGCTAGGCGCGGTAGGTGTGCCTATGCAAATTGATCAGCCTCAAAGTTATTTTCCACCACTCACTGCAATTCCCATAATTCACCACCAGATGTCACAATAGATCTCATTCCTGACACTGCTTACATACAGACATAATATAGCCAACATTCATAACTTTAACTACAAAAAAATACACACGTACCGAAAGCATCATAATCAGCCGATCATAACCTGGTCGTAGATACATTATATGATCCCCTTTACCTAAGATTTGGTGCCCCTACAGGACCTTGGTAGCACCAATGATACCAGATAATTACAAAAATGTGACAGGGGAGTTGGCCTGGTGCGGGGACTAGGCTGCAGGTTGGGAGTGCCCGGTACCGGTCTAGTGCGGGGGCTCGGCTGCGTGTCAGGAGTGAGGGGCACCGGCCTAGTGTGGGGGCTGGGTTCCAGGTCAGGAGTGAGGTGAACTGTCTGAGACAGGTAGAGGCTGCAGGCCAGGAGCGAGGGGCAGAGGCCTAGTGCAGGGGCTGGGCTGTGGGTTGGGAGTGAGGGGCACCGGCCCAGTGCGAGGGCTGGGCTGAGGTGGAAGGACGGGGGAATGGGAGAGTGTTTACGTCAGTAGCTGAGGGCCCCACAGGTGGAAGGACGGGGGATGGGAGGGTGTTTGGGTCGGCGGCTGAGGACCCCACAGGTGGAAGGACGGGGGATGGGAGGGTGTTTGGGTCAGCAGCTGAGGACCCCACAGGTGGAAGGACGGGGGATGGGAGGGTGTTTAGGTTGGCGGCTGAGGGCCCCACAGGTGGAAGGATGGGGGATGGGAGGGTGTTTGGGTCGGCGGCTGAGGGCCCCACAGGTGGAAGGACGGGGGATGGGAGGGTGTTTGGGTCGGTAGCTGAAGGCCCCACAGGTGGAAGTGTTAGGTAACAGCTTAGCTTGTCCTACTCACCGTCCCAACACCCGGGTAGTGCGGAGTTGGGCTTTAGCTCGAAACTGTCAGAGACCATGTAAGAAACACACTGAGGCCACGTGTCTTTGATCGAAGGGCGCTCACCCCCCTCAGCCTAGTAGCTTCGGAGGCGTACGGCAACTTTATTGGACACACACATCAGTATTT
>VOCN01044749.1:0-10800 GCA_007922305.1 Dermatemys mawii
GGGGAGACCCCAATGGATTTCTAGTCCATCGCCTTAACCACTCGGCCACAACTACCTCATATGGGGCATTTTCATTACACTAGGATTCAGTCCTCACAGAATTGTCACTTCAATTGTTTGCTCAGCCCAGCTCCCCCAGCACATTCACGGCCGCACATTAGTGTCAGTGTGGCCATGGCTGAACAGGGAGAATTCCTGCCCATTTCCCTTCCAGCTGGAGCATGATCAGAGTGTGTCTGTGTTAACGACATTGCTGTAGATTGTTGTTCATTTCCCAGGGTGACAATTCAGACAGTCCCTTTCCTATTCAAATCTCCAGCACATCATTGCAAGAGCAGGGCTCTGGATTTCTCTGGGGCACTGAAATATTTCAGGGCGTTAGTGCGTTAACTCAGCCTTGCCTTCTGTCAGGGAGTCCCCCGGGCGATGCTCTGGAACTGCTCCCAATGAAGCCAGTCAGGAATTTGGGGGGAAGCTTTCTCTCTGTGAACAGACTTTCTCCAGGGTGAGGAGCTTCACAGCTTACAGCTTCCACCTTCCTGGGGCTGACCTCGGAGCATTCGGCACCTTCTGCCCCTCCATGTGCCTCCAACAGTGCCTCCCACCCCAATGGGAAGCTGCAGGGTGGTGCCTGGGGGTAGCAGTGTGGAGAGACCCCCCGGATTATCCTGCTTAGGAGCCCTAGATAAGCACCGCGTCCCCTCCCAGAACCTGCACCCCCACCCCTCTCCCACCCACAAACTCCCTCCCAGAGTCTGCACCCCTCCCATCCCCAAACTCCCTCCCAGAGCCTTCACCCTGCAAGCCTTCTGCTCCCAATCACTTGCCCCAGCCCAGGGCCTGCATCCCAGACCCCACCACAGACCCAAACTCCCTTGTAGAGTCTTAGGCAGGTGTGTAGGGGTGGTGGAGTTTGGGGGGCCAGGCACTGGGCACCACAAAAGTTTCTACAAACCAGCCTTAGTGGGCTTGAGGTATCTCAAGAAGCAAGAAAATAGCATGGGATGGCCATCATTCGGGGGGGGAAGGGTTAAACCACCAACCTTTCAGTTAACAGCCAAACACTCTGACCCATTGCTCCATAGAGACACATAAAAGCACCCCTCCTGTTATCAAATCTGCCACCTAGCACTGTGCGTATCTGCCTGCAGGTACTAGTGCTCGCAAGGTGCTAATGTGGATACTGGGTGCTGAGTACTATGAGCAAAAAGCCAGCAGAGTGGGGCAGCTGAAGCCGGTTGGGTGTGAAAGGCAGAAGTCAATGGATCGGAACCATCCTCTGCTAGGCAGGTGTTTGTTTTTTTTAGCTCTGAGCCTTCAAGCGAGTAAACGACCAGCATTGTGTCTAGAGCCTGGTTCGTGAGACAAGAGGTGGTGCATTGCCAGGGAGCTCCTGGTACCTCTGGCTACCTGGGCTGAAGGCGAGAAGCCTGTGTGTGGTCAGCGCCTCCTGTCCCTCCCTGAGGCAGCAGTGCCCAACTGTAGATTTTGCACCTGGATTAAGCCTGAGTCCCTGGTGTGGCTCCTTGGAGAAAGGCTTTTGTGGCACGGCCCCCACACTCTTCCATCCAACAGGTGAACCCACAGGTGGTGCTCAGCTCTGTCAGCGACCTGCTCAGTTGCCATGGTGACAAGGGATGCAGACATTTCTGTAAAGTGCATAAAGGGGATATTTGGCTTCAAAGTGAATGTGAGATATGTGCATTTATGACAGACAATATCCATCCTGCTTGCTATTGTATATAAGGGCCCCAGTGGCCTAATGGATAAGGCATTGGCTTCCGAAGCCAGGGATTGTGGGTTTATGTCCCATGTGGGGTGAGAAGTTGTGCCTTACAGGCATACTTTCATCTTACTTTCACCCAGAGAGCTGGAAGATGTTGGAACATAAAGAACTGGATCTTGGGAACAGTCCCCCAGAAATATCACCTTCCACTGGATGAACACCTTCTAGACCCATCAGCACCAAACAGTTAATTTCACTTAATCCTAGTGTTTGTCTGAGAGTAGAGTGAAGGGGGGTGTTTACTCAGACATGTCAATGAGTGAAACAGAAAGAGGAAGGTTGTTCTGAAAGAGACAGGATCTGTCTGGAGACAAAGCAGACCCTGTGAAGGAGCCATGTTGTGAATTGAAGAGTTTTAAATGTGTGTTAAGTGTTGGCTAGGTTGGTCTGGTGAATTTGAGGGAAATCCCAAAGCCCTTAGAAGGATGCAGAGACCGGCTGCTCTTGCTCTTTTACTGAGAGTTCACTGAGAAATATTTTCCTTACTGATGTTAAGGAATATCAGGTGGACTAGGAAGGCTCCATTTTTCCTGCCTTCACCCCTTGAGATAACATGGCTCCATTTCTCCCTCCCCTACTCCTTCCTGTCCCAGCACTTTCAGCTGCCTCCTGTGTTCACTGCTTGCAGGAAGAGCAGCCCATTGCAGCTGGCTGGGGGGGGGGCTTGGAACCAGGGTAGGTCAGGAGCCCCCATCAATCAGCTCCCTGCTCCCCTATATTCCCTGTGCAGCAGATGCCCAGCAGGCCATCAATTGCCAGCAGTTCAGCTGTCCCTTCCCCACTGCCATGTGCTGGTCCGGCCCAGGGCCAGTGCAACCCGTAAGCAAACTATTAGGTCACCTAGGGTGCCAAGATATGGGGGCACCAAAAAGCGGTGCCCTGCTCGGGGCACTGAGTGGCCCCTCCTGCCCTGGAGATTCTTAGGTGGCTAGTGAGGCTGCCTGTCTCGGCTCAGCAGGGAGGAGCCGCTATCTGGAGGCACTCAGAGCATTGCGCTTGAGTCAGCAGTGAGCCCCAGGAGCAGGTGCAGTACACGCATGCAGTACACAGATGCAGTACAAGCAACATGACTGGGGTCGGGACAAGGGAAGCAGAGTAGGCTTCTCCCAGGCCACCCACTAATCCACCAGCCACTCTGGGAATGTGGATCCCCCAAAAGTGGCCCCCCACAGCTCCTGACTCCCAGACCCTGGGACCCCACACAGCCCAGCACCATGCCCCAGTCAACTCCACGCTCCCTAAACTCTAGAAGGCCCAGCTCATCAACCTGACCTCTCTTACAGCCTTCTCTTCAGCACTGACTGATAGGGAGGATCATTAAGTCTCCCACCTTCAGACCCGCCCTTCGGTATTCCTGGGTAAAAACCAACACCATCAAAGTGACTTTGGGCCAGTAGAGCAACCAATAGGGCTGCCTCCTAGGCCTGGCTGCAGCCCAGCTGCAGAACTCAGAGTAAATCTCAACTCCTTAATTTTAACATGGCACTGTTGTGCGTCCCTGTTTTGGCCTCTATCAGGCCTTTGGAGGCTTTGCCATACGTATTGACATTTCTTTTTTGGATCGCAGTTCTGCCAGGATGGATTCATCTCCCCGCATGGTGATCAGATCCAGCACCTCCCTTGTGGTTCATGCTGGGGCCCTTTTTCCATTCTGGGACTGCATGTTCTCCTCTGCTGTTGGGCTCTGCATGGTGAGCTATGCAGGAGATCTCTCCACACTGGGCAAAGAGGAAGTGAGATTCAAAAGTTCCCGGGGCTCTTCCTGTCTAACTGTCCAGTACATCTGCATTCAGAGCGCTGCCCGGAGCGGTCACACTGGAGCACTCTAGGATAACTCCCGGAGGCCGGTAATGTCGAATTGTGTCCTCACTAATGCTAGTTCAGACTGGAAACATCAATTTCAGCCCTGCTCCCCATGTTAGGCAGGAATGTGGAAATTGATTTGAAGACCCTTTTAGGTAGGGTTACCATATTTTGCCAATCAAAAAAGCGGAAGGGGGGTGTGTGTGCCCCAGCCCCACCCACTCCCTTCCACTTCCAGTCTCTCTGAGGACCTCCAACTCCCCCACCAATCCTTGTCCCCTCACTGCTCCCTCCTGGGACACCTGCCCCCCTAAACCCCCAATCCCAAATTCCTCCCAGGACCCCACCCCCTACCTAAGCCTCCCTACTTCTTGCCCCCTGACTGCCCCTACTATTTGCACCTACTCCACAACTCCCTGTCTGGTTTCCATCCTGCTGAATGGGCTCAGGTTGGCTGCTCCTGCTCCTGGTCTCTGTCCCAGGTTGGCCATTCTCTCATCTGCCCAATGTCATTAGGAACTGAAAGGAGAACACAGGCCAGCACTGGTGTGTGGAGGACAGACATGGACATTCAGTTCACTTGGCTTCTGCTTCCTGGAGCCCCCTTCCCTAGTCCCCTCCGGCCTAGCCTACACTTGAAGTGATCAGCTCTGGCCAGGGACTACAGGCCCCCAGGTCTCTCCCAAACCTCATCCCATCCCACAATCCCATTCCTGGCCAGGATGCTCATGTCCCCTGAAGGAAGAGAAGGTGGTTTTCCTTGGCTGTACTGGAGAGTGTCCAGTGACTCACACCCCATGACTTGGAAAGACAGACCAGGAATAACAGAGCACCCCTAGTTGCAGGCAGGATTCCCTCCTCCACATTCAGTCTTGGGGAGCAGGGTGATGCTCCAAGCCCATTAACAGTCAAAGGCTCCAACCTCCCCAGGTCTCAGCCCATGCAGACAAGAAGCATCTCTCTGCTCTGAGGGAGGCACCTTGCTCCTCACACACTGGATAGAGCAGGAGTGGGCAAACAATGACCCACAGGCCCCTCTTGCCCAGACCCTGAGCTCCTGGCCAGGGAGCTGTTCTTCCTCCCCGCACACTCAGCTGGCCATTGGTGCAATGCTCTGGGCAGCAGGGCTGTGAGCACCTGGGACAGCGCAGCTGCAGAGCCGGGGCCTGACCCCATGCTCTATGCTGCATGGTGCACAGCTGTCTTTCCTGGTGCAGTCACACCATCAGCCACCCATGCTCCAGGCAGCGAGCATTGGGGAGAGGGCAGGGGAGTTTAGGGTCATGGTGTGGATGGGGTAAGGGTGGTTGAGTGGGGGCAGGGATCCCCAGGGGGGCAGTCAGGAAAGAGGGGGGATTGGATGGGGCACAGGGTGTGGGGAGGAGAAAGGACTGTAGATTCTGAGCTGCTCTCTGGAGACACAGTATTAATTGAAGGGGCATTTTTGACTCCTCTCATTGTTAGTGTCTCCTGGCCTGAAATTCCCCAGGGCCAAAGGAGGGGTAAAGCCATTGGGTTAATAAAAACCAGTGGTTTAAGTGAGGCTCGGACTCACGACTTCAGCATATCTCCTCTCAGCACTGCTCTATAAGTACCATACGTTAACCAGTTGAGCCACTGAAGCACCTGCTGCTTCTTGTTCTCCTAGGCCTCTAGGTTGATAAAGGCAAAGAGTGACCCCAAAGAATTCACACTGGAGTTGAGAGCTGTTCAAGAGCTTATTGTTCCTCAGCAGCTGCAATGGCCTCCTTTTGCTAACTCGAAACTGTCCCTCTTGACCTTGGTGGGTTCAGCTAGTGGCCCGAAGAGAGCACTGGATGTGAGTCAGAAACCCAGCACCCCTGCCAGGAGCTCAGGCTTAATCCTCAAGACCGCGTGAAAACCTTCAGCTGGGCACGTTTCACTCCCTTCCTGCCTCCACCCCAGCATCAAGGGAGAAATGGACGAGACACGACTGCCTCCCTCCCACATCCCTGTTGGCTGTGAAAAGCTCTTGTCCTGCCTCATGGCTCATCAGGGAAGTGCGGCCATGCTGCCCCAGCCTGAGTCATGTCCACAGCCTGGCCCGCCCCAGCTGACGGAGCACAGAGCCACGCGAGTCAATGGCAGGTGAAGTCAGGAGCCTCGGCTCTTCCCCCAACAGCCACGCAGAGCTGCCTAGTGTCCTGAGAGCCTCCCTCGTGTTCTCCCACAGCAGCCGCCTGCTGGTGTGGGTGGGAAAAGGGGACGAGGAAGCACTGCTGCCTCAGGCCGGGACAAGAGGACCTCACCATGTGCAAGCCTGTCTCATGCCTTCAGCCCAGGAGCTCCCTCGCAGGCCACCACCTCAGACACCTCATGGTCTGGACTCTTGATGCTCTGCTGGTCACCACCTAAGATGAAGGCCCAGAGCAACAAGAAAATGCCTAGCAGAAGACAGCTTTGGTCCACTGTCCTCTGGGTTATTGGCCCAGCACACATCCACTGTGCCACTCTGCTGGTTTTTCAATTTCACTACGTAGCACCCAATATTCAGCATCCACGCTAGCGCCTTGCAAGCTCTAGCACTGACAGACAGATGCGCAGAGTTCGAGCTCACCGTGGCAGGTTTGTACAAACTTTGGTGTGCCCAGAGCCCGCCCCTGGAATCTCCACTGCCCACCTGCCTAAGGTGCTTAGATGGAGCTTGTGTAGCAGGGAGGTCTGGGATCCACGTCCTGGGCTGGAGCAGGGGATTCGGGTGCAGGGTGCAGGCTGAGCAAAGGTGTTTGTGAGCAGGAGGGTGTGTGGGAAGGGGAGAGGGGTGCAGGCTCTGGGGTGAGTTTGGGGGCAGGAGGGCTATGTGGGAAGCAGGTGGGACTGCAGGCTGTGGGAGGGAGTATGCGGGGAAGGGGTGTGTGAGAGGGGCAGGGCCGGTGCAACCACTAGGTGAACTAGGTGGCCGCCTAGAGCACCAAGTGCTTGAGGGCACCAAAAAGCGCACTCGGGGCGAGGGTGGAGTGGAGGTGACCTGGGACAGGGGGGCGCGGGGAGGGCCACTCACAGCAAGTAGGTGGGAGCATGCAGGGTGCTCCCCACCTCAGCTCACCTCTGCTCCACCTCCTTCCCTGATCATGCCATCCCCGCTGCTTCTCCTCCCCTCCCAGGCTTGCCACTCAAACAGCTGATTGGCACCACAGCAAGCCTGGGAGGTGGGAGAAGTGGAGCACAGTGTTGTGCTCATGGGAAGAGTGGAAGGGAGGGGACCTGTGGCAGGGAGCAGGGTTCCCCGCGTAGAAGGGGGGTGGGGAGCTGCTACAAGGTTTCCTGGGCAGGGGGGTGGGGAGCTGCCACAGGGTTTCCCAGGAGAAAGAGTTTGGGGAGCTGCTGCAGGGCACCTGGGGGGCAGGGCGGGCAAGGTTCATGGGGCTTCTCTAGGCAGTTCAGCTCCTATGGGGTCAGGGCGGGGCTGATGTGGCTTCTGTAGGGAGCTGAGCTCCTATGGGGACAAGGCGGGGCTGACGGGGTTTCTCTAGGCAGCTGAGCTCCTATGGGGGCAGGGCGGGGCTGATGGGGCTTCTCAAGGCAGCTGAGCTTCAACGGGAGAAGGGCGGGGGTGACGGTGTTTCTGGAGGCAGATGAGCTCCTATGGGAGAGGGCAGGGCTGACGGGGCTTCTCTAGGCAGCTGAGCTCCTTTGGGGTCAGAGGGGGGCTGATGGGGCTTCTCTAGGCAGCTGACCTCCTATGGGGGCAGGGCGGGGTTGTGGGGGCTTCTCTCGGCAGCTGAGCTGCTATGGGGGCAGGGCAGGGCTGTGGGGGCTTCTCTCGGCAGCTGAGATGCTATGGGGGCAGGGCAGGGCTCTAGGAGCTTCTCTGGGCAGCTGAGCTTCTATGGGGGCAGGGCCGGGCTGACGGGGCTTCTCTAGGCAGCTAAGCACCTGTGGGGGCAGGGCGGGGCTGATGGGGCTTCTCCAGGCAGCTGAGCTCCTATGGGGTCAGGGCGGGGCACATGAGGCTTCTCTAGGCAGTTGAGCTCCTATGGGGCAGGGCAGGGTTGACGGGGCTTCTCTAGGCCGCTGAGCTCCTATGGGGGCAGGGTGGGGCTGACAGTGGTTCTCTAGGCTGCTGAGCTCCTATGGGGGTAGGACGGGGCACATGGGGCTTCTCTAGGCAGCAGAGCTCCTATGGGGGCAGGGCGGGGTTGTGGGGGCTTCTCTAGGTAGCTAAACTCTTATGGGGTCAGGGTGGGGTGTGGGGGCTTCTCTAGGCAGTTAGAAATATCTAGAAATATCCTTGCACCTGGAGAAGGGGGAGGGTGCAGGCTCTGGGAGGGAGTTTGTGGAGGGAGAGTTGCAGACTCGGGTGGGAGTTATGGGTGGGAGGGTGTGTGGGAGGGGGGAGGGGAGCAGTTACTGATACATAATGTTGTTCTGACTTGTGCCAATTTGTTGAAGTTTGACATGGTGTCAAGACTTTGGCTTCCAAACAACCCTGCCTGGTGTCCATCTGTATCAATCACCTCTTCATCCAGGCTCCTGGTATCGCTCAGGAGAGAGGGCAGAAGTCAGACAGAGGCAGAGCAGGGGCTGGAAGAGGTGGGGTGGAGTATTGGGGAAGAGGGGAGTGGGGATGGGACCTGGGGGACAAAGGGGAGATTTGTCCTGGGCCCTGCACCGCTCTAAGGATGGCCCTGAAGGGCAGCACTGACTGTGCCAGTAAATAAAATAAATAAAACTGAGCAGTATGGTGGGGGAGATGGAAGGAGATTAACTCTCATCAGGACTCTTCTCTCCACCCAGGTGAGCCAGACCCGGCTCTCTCCTGGTCTCACTGCGGCCATCCTGACCCAAGATCTGGCTCCAGTGGGTGGGAGTCGCCCAGCAGCGGGGAAGAGACTCGCTCTGGCACAAGTGGAGATGGGGAAGGTGAGAACTGTGAGCTCCAGGGCTTTAGTTCAAGACAACACAAGGTCCCTCAGAGATTCAGAGTACCGAGTGCTGACTGTTACACTGTGGGACCAGATCCCTTCTCTGTACATCAGTGACCCTCAGGGCACTGACTTTTGTAAGGGGACCCACCACCCTTTTCCTACACCACGTCCACCACCCAAAACTCCCTCCCAGAGCCTGCATCCGCTTTTACCATTGCTGCCCTCCCCTAAAACTCCCTCCTAGACCCTGCACTCCCTCCCTCTGCATTCTGTTCCACCCTCAAACTCCATCCCAGAGTCTGCATCCCCCTTTACATCCCTCCCCTCCTCCAAACTCCCTCCCACATCCTGCACTCCCTCCCCCTGCTCAAACTTCCTGCCCCAGCCCACAGCCCCTCCCATCTCCAAACTACTTTGCAAATCTTGCACCCCTTCCCTTCACACTCTCTCCCACCTCCAAACCCCCTCCTAGAGCCTGCACCCCCAACCCAGACTCTGCAGTATCCAAAACTTATCCCAGAGCCTTAGGCAGGTGGGGTGTATTTTGCAGGGCCAGGCTTTGGGAACCATCCTAGGTTCTAAAAACCTGGCAGAGTAGACTGGAGGAATAAGTAACTAGCATGTGGTTACTAGCGTCCCTGGGTGGGCTCAAACCAACAACCTTTTGGTTAACAGCCAAACGCGCTGACCCATTGCGCCACAGAGACATATATTTTCTAGTAGTAAGGCTGCTGCCTAACATCCTGCACACCTGCCTGTCTGCACTAGCCCGTGCAAGGTGCTAGTTTGCGTGCTGGGCCCATAACCCACAGGTTGATGGATCAAAGCTGTTCTCTGTTAGGCATGTGCTTGATCTTTGTGCTCTGGGCCTTCCACCGAGGCAGCGACCAGCAGAGCACCAGGAGCCTCGGCCATGGGGCAAGAAGTGGCTGAGGCGGTGGCCTGCCAGCGAGCTCCTTGGCCCCTCTGGCTGCCGGAGCTGAAGGCCAGAGGCAGGCCACCCTGTGGTGAGGTCCTGCTGTCTCTCCATAAGGCAGCGGTGCCCAACTGAAGGTTTTGCACTTGACTTAAGCCCAAATCCCCAGCGTAGTTGTACAGCAGCGGTTCTCAAATTCATTGGGTTGGTGGCTCCTTTTCTGCTTCCTGTGGGCCGCTGAGACCCATGTACGTCTGTCAAAATGCTGCCGAATAGAACACTTCTGCTGTGGCAGCATTTCCCCGGACGTGCTGTGCACTTCAGAGTGTCCGCGAAACCAGAAACGTTCACTTCAGCAGCTGTTTAGAGGATTCTCTGAAGTGCACAGCATGTTCCCCAAAATGCTATCGAACAACAAAGAGATCAGTTAATCAAAACCCTCTTCTGCTAGCACCTGGCCTCCTTCTTCCTACACTGGGACTTCAAAAGAGGGGTGGGGTTGTGACAGTGCTGTTCCTGGTGGGACCCAGCTGAGAGTGTCAAGTCAGGACAAATTGCTTCCAATAGGGCAATTAGAGCCCAAAGCTCGGGTTTCTCCACCTCTAAGGCAAACCAAACCACCTAAACAGAAAAGACTTTGGGTTCGCCCCCTTGTCTAGCCACAAGTCACAAAAGCAATGCCCTAGACACTCCAGTTTCCCAGTATCACCACTCACAGCCACGTGTTCTGGGGGCAAATGGTTATGAAAATTAATAGCCCAATAAAAGAAAATGGTTCTTTCCAATTCCAAAGAATCAGGCCCCAGACCCAGGTCAATATACAAATTAGATCTTACCCACAAATCCCGCTGTTGCCAATCCTTTAGAATCGAAAATCTAAAGGTTTATTATACTGAGAAAAAGATATCGGTGCGGGTTAGGAATGGTTAAAAAAATCAATTACATGCAGTAATGGCACGGTTCTTGGCTTAGGCTTGCATCAGTGGTAGAATAAACTGCAGGTTGAAATCAAAGTCTCTGGAATACATCCACAACATGGATGGGTCATTCAGTCCTTTGTTCCAAGCTTCTGTGTGTAGGAAAGTCCCATCCAGAGGTAAGACCAAGACTGAAGACTGGAAACTGAAGACAAGATGAAGGGGCTCTAGCAGCTTTATTTATGGTTTTTCCCAGGTGCAAGAACCTCTTTGTTCCTGCTGTGAAAAGTCCGGCCCCACGGAGTTCTGGAGTCACATGGGCATAACACATGACCATGCATGATTCAGGCTTTGCAGGTGGCAGCCATTATCCACAAGGTGTCTTGCATTGTCCTTTGCTAGACTTTTCATATGGATTGGAGCATTCCAAGCTTTCAATGGCTCCATTGTGTAGCTGATGGTTCTTGATGGGCCTTCAAACCGGCCAGG
>VOCN01044751.1:0-16851 GCA_007922305.1 Dermatemys mawii
TGCCCCTGCTGTGACATCTCAGTACAGAGCTGGGGCAAAAGGGGACCTGCAGAAATCCTTTCACATCTACCCTCCAACACGGGACGGGGGCTCAGAGTGAAGGGAAAGGGGAGGAACCTGCTCCCACTTCCCGCATGTTGAGTAGTTTGTGATGTAAAACAACCTGTCATGACAGTACACGTGAAGAAACAGCTTTTCCTCTACCTTGTAACTGAGATTCAGCGCCCAGGACCTGTCGGTGACTTTTATTAAGATAAGCTAAGAATTGTGTCATGGTTAACAATGATGGGTCAACTTCCCATCCCCTTCCCCAAACACTTTAGTCCCCTGTAGTAAACATGACCCTTCCCCGTCGCTAGGGTGCTACTGACACTAAAATGACCGAAAAACACCCTACTTATAAATCACTATTGGTTGGTAACCCATTGCCACCCGCACCTCTATGCTGCTGCTGGCTGAACCCTCCCCCAAAACAAACCCGACCCGCAACCCAATTTGAACCAAACTGGAACCTTTACCCTATAACCTGTAACTGTTTGCACTGTTTTCACTTACCTGTATCCTGTTACAGTGTAATAGCAAACTCCATTCCACTCATTGTCTGGACATTTAAACACCCAATACACTTCTACATTTAACAATTGCTTTGATTTGTAGTAATACGCACATCAATTGGCTTGAATATACTCTGACATAACCTGCGTCCCGTCTTGTACAAATACTACTGCAATAGCGTGTAAGGTAGCGTGACCCCCGGGGTTCTGTGAGCTGGTTTCAGGAGGTCTGAAGGGCTCGTGACTGAAGCCCGGAGCCCCAAGGCTACCCACTCCACGGGGCAGAAGCCCCAGAGCCTCCACAACCCAGCAGCTGTAGCCCAGAGACCGAAGCTGCTCCCCTACCCGAGCTGGGCCTTGGATGTTTGTGTGTGTGGGGCTCAGAAAGAAAAAGATTGAGACCCCTGGTGTAGGGTATGAACATGGGTGTTTGTTTCTCAAGATAGTTGTGAAAGAGGCTCTTGTGACAGACTAACACGTGGGCCTTTGGCGCAGTTCTTTGTTACTTACTGTGGAATTCTCTCCCCGGATCATCTGAAAATATTGACCTAAAACAATTGAGCAGCCATGAGATTGTGCGCAGTCACTTCAGTAACCTGCGCAACTTGGAGTGGGGTCTAGTTCACCATTTCAGACTGGAGATTAAAAAACAGTTGGTAGCAAGTCCAATAGCTTGGAGTAGTCCAGCGATTCTCAAAGTGGAGGACCCGAGCTCCTTGCGCCTCTGAAAAGCCAGCAAATTGATTAGTTCAGCAATCGGTGGCTTTTCGGTGGACATGCTGAGTGCTTTGGGGAGCGCCCGGCATGTCCACCGAAAATAGCCGCGGAATGCACAAGTAATCAATTCGGTGTTTTTTTGGCGGACATACATGGTTCCGCCCCGCCGAAGAAGAAACCAAAAAAGGGTTGCGGTTTTGAATAGTTTGAGAACCGCTGGAGTAGTCTCTCCCGTTGACTGAACTGCACTTGAAGTTTCTCCATGTCATCATGGAGAAACCAGAGAAAAAGCAAAAACAGCCTAAGAAATGACTATTTCAGTAAATAGTCATTTTCTCAAAGTCCCCAGTAAATCTGAGCTACAGCCTGGCAAATAAAATTAAAATCTGCCTATGTGACCAAATGTCCCTCGAGAGGAAAAACCCACATCACACAAGATACATCCAGTTTCATATCATTCTACTAGAAATTCCACAGCAGGTTAAATATGACGACTGTAGCCTGATTTAGGGTGTGCTAATCAAATAAATTAAATTAAATTAATGTTATTTTATTAATTAACAATATTAATAGTACTGGTTTTAGGCTTGCCAATTTGTTTGATTAGAAGATTAAAGGTTTTTTTTCGAGTTAGGCTTCACAGAATTTACAAAGGACTCTCGGGGGTATGACAGGAAGCTCAATGAGACAGATCTAGCCTTAAAGACTTTTTATTAAAATTAATAAGAGTAAGTAAATGGTAAAATACCCAGAGTTACAAAGCTACAATTGCATTACTGCTATTTAAAAGCTACATATGATAATATAGTATGATATGCAACAAAGCTTTGGTTAATAAACTTACATCCTTTCTTGATAACCTGGGGGTAAGAGACACAGGACCAGCCTTGCAGTTCTGGTTTCTCAATTCTTGATGCAGAGCTTAGAAAAACTAATGGTAAAAGCAAACTTAGGGTTTACTTGACTAACAAACTTAAAATTAAAACCTCATAAGAAAACTAAGAATAAAAGCTTAGGGAAAACAAGCTTAGCCTAGTTCCCTTGAAACGTAAAGCTTAAGAAGAACAAGTCCAGCCTACCCGTAGTAGTAGTAGTCGTAGATAGAATAGAGTGAGTGAGTGTCAGTGAAAACGATAAAGCAGAGTGGAGTGAAGTAAAGTGCTCTAGCGAGGTGGGTCACCTCTTTTATAGGGCAGAAGTGCCAGAAATCCTTCCTCCTATGCCCAAATTTTATTCCTGACCCACAAAGGTTAGGGTACACTCACCCCATAGGCTAGTAGGTTTGTGCGTATTGATGACACATATACAGTATACGCACATAAGTTTCCTTGTGGTGTACAGTGGATTCCGGTTAATCGGGGCAGCTGCTTAATTGGGGCACATCGCAAAGAACAGAAACAAAGCATCCCTTTTTATTTACTTTGGTTCATTGGGGCAACCGCTTAATCAGGCCAAATTTTTCCGGTCCCGATGTGTCCCAATTAACCGGAATCCACTGTACCTGTTCAATGTGTGGGTACCCCATTGAAAAACCCCCTATGCCATTCTTCATGATCTATTGGTCTGGTAAAAGGTTACAGACATATGCGTAGATCCTTATTTATTTAGGTAACAAGATATAGGTTAACTTTATGTTTCTGGGTAAATGGTCTTAATATAGATGTGTTAACTTTCCTTAGCTTAACGTACAGGATATAGCCTTTAGGTCTTTTGCATTATAGCCAAACTGACATGAATATAAATCTATAAATCTATTACAATAAACCAAATACTTAGATTTTTTCATAAAAGTTTATCTATACAAGCAAGCACGTTAGTCCCATAGGCTACACGACTCAGAATCAGGACAAGAGATTCTCTCATTGCATTCTCCTCTGAGCTGTTCAAACCTCCTTCACTCATTACTTTTACACAAGTTGTAGCATCATCGTAATAGAAAAAAAAAACAAACCAACCAGCCACGTCCCGATCTGTAAACAATCCCACTTCAGCAGGAAAAGTCCTACAACAGGCTTTGCAAACAGTTAGAAATTGGGATTTAAACTCCAAATGACCTCACTGTATTTGAGATCCATTCAAATTCCCCATCCAGGTCTGTGACACTTTCATCTCAGGCCCTAAATTATTGTTTTAGAAGCAAAGAAAACAAATTGTGATCCACAAACAGAGGGCTGAGAACCCTGACTCATAGGACACATTCAGTGGTGGAACTGTAGAAAGTGGAGAAGATCAATTCTACATGGCTCCAAAAGAGAAAACGCTGCTGGAGTAATTCGGAAGGTGGGAATCCCTTCGACTCACCACTTCTTCAGATGTCACAGAGGTTGAAAAAAACCATTCCCTCCCACCCCCCAGTCACAGAGTCACCAGGCGACTCCATATGAAGCCAGTCAGGAGTCTGGGGGAGCGGGTCTCCTCTCTTGCAGCACACGGTCACCGGGGCAAGAAGCTTACACAACTTCAATCTTCCTGGGTCTGACCTCGAAGCATTCAGCATCCCCTTCCACACCGTGCGCTTTGCACAGAGAGTCCGCCCGGACAGGGCCCTCAGGAAAGCCAGAGGGCCCCGCATCCCAGCTCCGCAGTCAGACGTGACACTCAGCCAGCTGGGAAAACAGAAGGTTTGTTATTCGACAGGAACACGGCATAGAACAGAACTTATTAGCACAGAAATCAGTGACTTTCAGCCAAGTCCATCTTGGAGAGTCGGGGGCCAGATGTCCTGGACTCCCCCTCTTCCAGTCCCCCCAAACAGATTGCCAGCTTCCAGCGACCCAAAGTCAGATACCTCCATTGCTCCTCCTCCTTGTCTTTGTCTCTCTTCCGGCGCAAAGAGTCACCTGGTTGCATCCCATTCATGGGTCTCAGGTTACAAAGGGCACCGTGTGATGGGTTCACACAGAGACACGCCCTTCGGACTGTCACCTGATGTGCTGAAATTACCTCTGAGCCCGTTTTCCCTGCCAGCTTGAGATTCCGGAACCCTGTTGTGTTGAGCCGGACACGCTAGCCTGCTACGACACAGACCCAGGGCCTGAACCACGCCCCCGAAGCTGCAGGCTTTAAGTGAAAACAGCTCAGCAGCTTACTTGTCTCCAGCACCCAGACACCCAGTTCCCAAGGGGATCCAAACCCCCAAATGAATCCATTTTACTCTGGATAAAGCTAAGACGGAGTAAATTCATAAACTGTCCGCCCCCTGTGTGATGGTGCTGTTCCTGGTGTGACCCATTGAATGTGTTAGATCAGGACAAATTGCTTCACAAGGGGCAATTACAGCCCAAAGCTGGGGTTTCCCCACCCCAAAGGGTTACCAAACCATCCAGACAGAAAAGACTTTGGTTTCGCCCCACTGGCTAGCCACAAGTCACACAAGCAGTTCCCTTAGACACTCCAGATTCCCAGTATCACCAGCAGCAGCCACCTGTCCCGGGGACAAATGGTTATAAAAACCAATACCTCAATAAAAGAAAACAGTTCTTCCCAATTCCAAAGAATCAGGCCCCAGACCCAGGTCAATATACAAATTGGATCTTACCCACAAATCACGCTGTTGCCAATCCTCTAGAATTTAAAATCTAAAGGTTTATTATACAAGGAAAAAGATATAGGTGAGGATTAGGAATGGTTAAAGGAAATCAAATACATGCAGTAATGGCTTGCATCAGTTGTAAAATAACTGCAGGTTCAAATCAGAGTCTCTGGAATACATTCCCAGGAGGAATGGGTCATCAATCCTTTGGCCAGACCGCCCCTTTGTAGCAAAGTCCCATCCAGAAGTAGGAGCCAGGCTGGAGGCTGGAGATTAAAAGACAAAATGGAGATCTTTCTCCCAGGTTTATATAGACTTCCTCTTGTGGGTGGAGACCGCCTCCTTCTTGCTAATCAGAGTCCAGTTGTAAAATGGAGTTTCAGAGCCATGTGGTGCAGTTACATGACTCTTCAAGATTCAGCACCTGAGCAGCCAGGCCACATTCCTGGGGAAGCTCGAGTGTGGACAGGCATCTACAAAGTTCATTGGGGTGGGGTGGGGTGGGGGCAGAGCCTGCCCGGGGTTGGGAACGGCATGCAACAGGAGCGGGCACAGAGGGAACCTGGACCCTTCCCCCAGCACTGCTCCTACCCGCTTGCCACAGTGCCCCTATCCCCCTAGAGATCCCTGCACCTCTCCCCCTAGAGATCCCTGCTGACACAACCCCCGTAGTTGGGTGCATCCAGCACAGTGGGGATTAGTCCACCTAGTTTTAGGATTAAATATTTTTACTATGTAATACCCCTGCCCCCCCGATAAATACCCCCTCCCCACGACACACAACCTCCACTGCACAGCAGACTCTGGTCCAGGTGTGGGCAAATTATGGCCTGCGGCCCCTACATCTTTCCCCCGGAGCCGCGCCGCAGGGGCAGCATTCCAGGGGGCCTGGGCTGCGAGCTCCCCACTTCCCCCAGACCCGGGCCAAACACCTATGGTAAGGGGGTGGAGGAGTGTTGGGAGGGTTCTGGGGTGGTGGTTGGGGGGTTGGTCTGGAGGGGGCAGTCAGGGAGCAGGGTGGGTTGGATAGGGGGTGGGGTTCTGGGGTAGTGGTTGGGGGCAGGAGAGTGAATAGGAGTTGGGGCAGTCAGGGGACAGGGGAATTGGGTAGGGGGGTGGGTCGTGGGGGGATGATTAGGGGTATCTGGAAGGGGCAGTCAGGGGATGGGGGAAATGAATGGGATTCTGAGGGGGCAGTCAGGGGGCGGCCAGTGGGAGGATGACGGACTGGGGGCGGGGCCTTCCCTACCCAGCCTTTCATATAATTTTGTAAACCCAAAAAGTTTGCCCACCCCTGCTCTGGTCCCTTCCTCAGCCTTAAATCGCACAGTGCCCCATAGCCAGTGAGGAGGGACACGGCCTGTGAAGCAAACTACAGCGAGTACAGATGAGTAATTCCAAGCACTGTCTGCTTACTCACAGCCAGTTGTGTGTGAGGCAGAAAGCTGAGGACTGTTCATGTCTGCTTAGAAGGATGTCCAGGCTGCTCAGGTCCACTTCTGCCATATTCTCATCTGGCTAGTGCTCCTGGATGATTCCTCTGCAAACTAATAAAGCCAAGCAAGAACCACCACTAAACACAGCTCTACTGGTGCATTTAATCTTCCCCTCATCCCTGCCTCCCTCTTCTATCCTATCTACATTGGCCACACTCAGTGAACAGAGACCAAGTTTACACAGTCTGCACTCCACTCTACTATTCACTACCCTACATGATTTTCATCCCCTCCTACTTCTTCATGGCTCCCAAGACCTGGCCTGTGGGGATGCACACCTAGCACAGCTGCCCAGTTTCCATGAAGGGAGACAGCACAAGGAGAGGCAAGGACAGAGAGAGAGAGAGAATTGGCCAACACATGAGGAAGGCAAGCAACACGGGAGGAAGGCAAACAACTCACCACCTGTAATCATCCTCCTTGATCCAACCTTTTGCTGCAAATGTAACCCTTCTGCCCGTCAGAGTTGGCAGCAACAAGGGCCGGGTTCAGTATCCAGGGGTTCCATCCCAATAGCACAATACAAAACCGGCTCGAGCCCCCACCCAGTGACCTGGGACAACCATATACCACCCCTCTGGGTGTCTGTAAGAGACAATACTTCCCCTCTCGCAAGCACAGAGTCTGAGTGTACCAAAAGCCTTTTAATAACAGAGAGAAACAATGTGGCATTAGATTGGGGAAACACCACAAACAGGATTAATAAAACGAACCATGAACCAGAAGCCCCCCTCCCAGCAAATAGGCTGTGTCCTTCCTTTTGGCTCTTGAGTCCCACAACCCCCAAAATCACCCAATAGTCCCAAAAGTCCAACAGCCCAAGAGTCTCTGTTCCTGGTCAGTGCAGAGTTCAAAAGTCAACTTGCAGAGTCTTACCTCCCAGCCTGGGTGGAAATGGAGGGTAGGGCAAGGGGCACCTTAGGTGGTCCGAGGCTGACTGCACCATCTCTCCGTGGGGTTCCGCTGCAGCCCTCACCGTAAGCCACTCTGCTCTGCGGCGCCAGTCACTCCGCCAGCAGCACAAACTGCTCTGCTGGCCGCCCTGCCAGCCGACACTTGAACTGCTCCGCTGCGCCAGCCACTCTACCAGTTGCACAAACTGCACCCAGGAACTGCTCGGCTGAGTCCACTGCTTCGCCCTGCTGCTTCGGTCTCCTAGCCACACAAGCTGCTTGGTGCCACCAACATGCCTTTACCTCCCCCCACCTCACTTAACACAGTGCTTAGTGGTTACAACTCTTAAAGTGATTTCAGCTCTCAGTACAGACAGAGACCTTAGAGCAGGTACACCAGCCAACCCAAAGTAAATTCAGCTTTATAGGCTGAATATAAACTCCTAAGGCAATCAAAAATTAGCCTTAACACTAAACACTACAAAAAAATCAGATTCAGGAAGTCTGTAATCCCCTTACATAAGCCCCTCACAATTAACTACAGGAACCCACCCACAGCTTTTCACAGACTCAGACATTTTTGAAACGCCTGGCTCTTGCCCAGTGAGTGCTACCCAGATGATGGCGAGTCCCTCCACCCTAACAAGGGCCAAGTACATGCCCATAGTCCTTCATTCACATAATCAGGGTAACATCATTTCTGACCCAATAACATAGAAACTGAGTCTCCCAAATCTGGCGAAGTGGCCATGTGGACTGCTGTGAGCTCAGGCTAGGCGCGGTGGGTGTGCCTATGCAAATTGCTCAGCCCCGCAGTTATTTTCCACAACTCACTGCAATTCCCATAATTCACCACCAGATGTCAGAATAGATCTCATTCCTGACACTGCTTACACAGAGGACACACCGCTTGTGGACAGAGAAATGAACAATCCCATAAAATGGAGACCTTGTCTCCCTTGTAACCACAGCTAGTCAGGAACATTTTGTTGCAAACCCAGCCCTAGCTAACGGGGGAGGGGAGTCCATACCTGCAGCCAAGTGATCTGTGAATAAAGCCCTCACCTAACGAGACAGTTATCTCACTGATGGTGACGGCTGCTCCGCTCCCAGCTGGATGGCTCTTGCCTGGCATCAACGATGCTCATGGTCGCACTGCTCTCGCTCGCTTTCCATTGCATGAGTGGAGCGGACTTTGACCTTCCACTTCTTTTCACTCAGTACTAAATGCAGCACAGGGGGGAAAAACAAATCAGTTACTATCTGAGTCTGCAAGGTCGCCAGTGCGGATTTACCATGGCATCACTGGCACCAGGCCCACGCTCCGAAGAGGTTCCGGCTGGCTGCTCTTCTCTGCCCCCCGCTTTCTCTAGCAGGGGCGGAAGCTCGGTGTTGCTGCTCCCAGGACTCTGTCCTGCTGCAGTGCAGCTTCTGCCTACAGCCAAGCTCCCCACTTCCCTGCCTTTTCGCCAGCGTGCTGCGTTCCCCGCTCTCTCTCCTTGCCACCAATCAGTTGTGTGCCAGAGCCAGGGAGGTGGAGGAAGCAGAGGAGAGGCAGGAGCGGGGCCCTGGGGGAAGAAAGTGGAATTGGGTCATATACCCTCCAGCCCCCTGCCATGAGCTACTCATGGCAGGGGGCTGAGACCACCCGCATGACCCCAGCCCTCTACCCTGACTCCTGCACCCCCCTCACATGCCCCAGCCCCCTGCTCTGACTCCTACATCCCATCACCCCCACCACCCCGACTCCTACACCTCACACACATACCCAGTCCCCCCACACCTCTGCCCCATCTCCTGCACCCCCCTCACACGCCCCAGCCCCCTGCTCACTCCTGCACCCCACACACATACCCAGTCCCCCCACACCCCTGCCCTGACTCCTGCACACCCCTTACACCCCCCAGCCCTCACTCCTGCACCCCACACACATACCCCAGCCCCCTGCTCTGACTCCTGCACACCCCCAGGCCCGACTCCTGCACCCCCCTCACACACAGTCCCCATTCCTGATCCTGCAACCCCTACCCTGAGCCTCAAATGGGATCTCCTGCACCCTCCCGCCCATACCCACCCGCATCCCTCACACCGAATGGGAGCTGCCCCAGGTAAGCGTTCCACACACCCCAACCTCCTGCCCCAATCCTGAGCCCCTTCCCTCACCCTAGCTCCTGGCCAGACCCTGCACCCCAAACCCCAGCCTGCTCCTGCACCCTAACTACCTCCCAGACCCTGCATCCCCAGCCCTGTGCTCAGTGCACCCCCACCCTCAACTTGGTGCAGAGAGAGATGGAGAGAATAGCTAGAACCAGGGAGAAGGTAGATACCCACTCTATGTGAGCAGGGGTAGGGGGGATCTTGTTTACTCCCTCCCCAGCCTTGATGCACTTGCAATTTACCCCCAGCCCCTCCCTTGCTCCAAGAACCAACCCTAGCTCCCACCCCATTGTGGTTTTTCCCCCCGCCCCTGCCTTGCTCCAGTCAGCAGGGACTAATCCTCCCTCTGCCACCCCCACATGCCCTGCTGTGCTCATCTAGCCCCGGCAGCTGCCTCCTCCAGCTGGGGAGCGATCCATCCCCCGCCACCAGGCCTATCTGTCAGGGTAGATAAAAATCAAGGACTTTTAAAAAGAAAAATATTGGATTTTTTCAATTTAAAGTGGATTTTTGAGGAAAAAGTATCTAAAGATAGTTTTAATAAGGTGCATTATATCTCATCCGGGAATAGGGATTATAAATTTTAATTCTAGAGTATAAGACAATATAAATATTACATGAAGAAGAAAACTTTTGTAAAGGAGTTCCAATAGTTCATGGATTAGGGACCCAACCTTATGGGGCTCCAGGGGCTTCTGTATAGATTATTTAGGTTAATTTTTCTATCCCAATGGGACTTAGCATCTCTGATGCTATCTTCTAGACTGAGCACTTAGTTTTACAGTTCTGAAAATGTGGATTTGTCTCTCCAGAGATAACATGCTTGTTAACAGCAAAAATGTTTTTAAATACATAATATATAGAGGTGAGAAAGAACAGACCTCACTGCTATTGTCCCTTTGCAAGTTTGTGTACACAGGGTCAACCCCTTACCTCCCTTTAAAGGTGAAAAGTTTTAAAAAGTTCAATGAATATAAGATTGTTGGGGACAGAATAGATCTGGACAAGGAAAAGAAGTCTGGAGATAAATATGAGAAGTGAGTGACATTTTTTTTTTTTGTTAAACTATTATGTTTGCTGTTGAAGAAGAGTATCCAGAACACTTACGTTGTTTTAGTTAACTAAAACAACAAAGTTAAACGTCTGTCTGGTGATGTTCTCCTCCTAATACAGCCTAGCAAGAAAATCCTCCAATTAATGATTAATCCGTTATATTGGAAATAGTTCACCTCCAAATAATTTCATAAATATCTGCTTCAATTATCTTTGGTAAATAAAATAACCAATCATTCATTTTCTGATATAGCTATAAAACTCATCTGAAAAGTTTCCAGAATAAATCCTGGTTTAAAATGCACAGTGTGCACCTTCTAAAAATTAAACCTACATCTCTCTCTGTGTTGTAAAGAATATGTATTAAGGTTTAACAACCAACAAAAATGATCTTTTATGTAGAAAAACATGATTACATTGATTCTTCCTGACTAGTGATTTGAATTAAATCCATCCTGTCCGCTCCACGAGGTTCCTCATTCCCTAGGGATGTTCAGCGCCAGGCTCACGAAAAGTTAATCTGGCCCTGAACATCGCATAGGTTCCTCTCGCATCTACCGCACCTCAGGGTTCCACCCTCAACCCTCCTCCTCTTACAGCTTTAGCACTAGAACTAAAAGCAGCCCATTGCACCTACATCCAAAATACTCACTCTCCACAGGAGACTTGTGCCTTTCCCTCATCTTAATCCCACACAACACTGTGTTCAACAAGAAAGTTCACAGCCTCTGAACAAAACTGGAGCAAGTATTAATGAAGATTTCCAAGCACTGACCTCTTACCCACAGCCAGTTACGCGTGAGGCAGACAGCTGAGGACTGTTCATCTCTGCTTAGAAGGATGTTCAGGCTGCTCAGGTCCACTTCTGCCACCTTCTCCTTCGGTTGCTGCTCCTGAGGTATATAAAATTATGAGTGGTGTGGAGGAAGTGAATAAGGAAAAGTTATTTACTTGTTCCCATAATAGAAGAACTAGGGGCCACCAAATGAAATTAGTGGGAAGCAGGTTTAAAACAAATAAAAGGAAGTTCTTCTTCACATAGCACACAGTCAACCTGTGGAACTCCTTGCCCAAGGAGGCTGTGATAGCTAGGACTATAACAGGTTTTAAAAGAGAACTGGATAAATTCATGGAGGTTAAGTCCATTGGTGGCTATTAGCCAGGATGGGTAACAAATGGTGTCCCTACCCTCTGTTTGTCAGCTGGGGGGTGATGGATGGCAAGAGAGAGATCACTTGATCTTTACCTGTTAGGTTCACTAACTCCGGGGCACCTGGCATCGTCCCCTGTCGGTAGACAGGATACTGGGCTGGATGGACCTTTGGTCTGACCCAGTACGGCCTTTCTTATGTTCTTACGCATGATTCCTCTGCAAGTGCAGCTGCAAAAGCCAAGCATGAGCCATCATTGCACAAAGCTCTATTGGTGCTTAAAATCTTGACCTCATCCCTGCCTCCCTCTCCCATCCCATCTACATCGGCCCCACTCGATGAACAGAGACCGAATTAACGACGACAGTTACCGCTCCACTCTCGCGTACGCTCCCCTGCATGATTTTCGACCCCTCCTACTTCTTGATGGCTCCCAAGACTTAGTCTGTGGGGATGCACACCTAGTACGCCTGCTACGAAGGGAGACAGCACAAGAAAAGGCAAGGACAGCGAGAGAAAGAGTGCGTGTTGGCCAAAGAAGAGAGAGACACCGAGAGAAAAAAAATGGAAGGAAGACAAGCAACTCACCCCCTGGAGTTATTCTCCTACATGCAGCCTTCCATTGCATAGGACACACTGCTCATGGCCAGAGAAATGAGAAGACACTGAAAATGGGGACCTTGTCTCCCTCACAACCACAGCTAGTCAGGAACCTTTGCTTACAATTCCAGCCCTAGCTAACAGTGTGTCGCTATCAGGAGCGAGGTGGGCCGTGAGCAGAGCAATCATCAAACCAGACACTTATCTCAGTGAGAGTGGCAGCTGCGGTCTCGTTGCTCTCGCAATCTTTCCATCGCATGAGGACAGTAGACTCTAACGCTTGGCTTCTTTTCCCGAGATACTAAACCCAACACAAGGGGGAAAAATAAATCAGTTGGCATCTCAGTCTGCACCGTCACAATTTCTTATCGCATCTACCGCACCTCAGGGCTCTGCCCTCAACCCTCCTCCCTTTACAGCTTTAGCACAACAACTAAAAAGCAGCCTGTTGCACCTACCCCTAAAACAGTCATTCTGCACAGGAGACTTGTGCCTTTTCCTCGTCTTAATCTCATAGACCCCCATGTTCAGTGAGGAAGTTCATGGCCTTTAAACAAAACTGAACCGAGTACAGATGAGGAATTCCAAGCACTGACCGCTTACTCACAGCCAGAAAGCTGAGGACTGTTCATCTCTGCTTAGAAGGATGTCCAGGCTGCTCAGGTCCACTTCTGCCACCTTCTCCTTCGGCTGCTCCTCCTTGACGATGCCTCTGTAAGCACAGAAAATGAGCCATCACTTCACAAAACTCAATTGGTGCAGGTAATCTTGCCCTCATTCCTGCCTCCCTCTCCCATCCCATCTACGACAGCCCCACCTGACAAACAGAGGCCAAGTCAACACCGACTGTCACCACTCCACTCCTGCACCCAATCTCCTCCTGCTTCTTCATGTTCCTGAGACAGCCTGTGGGGATGCACACCTAGCATGCCTGCCTATGTCCTATGAAGCATGAAAGCACAAGGAAAAGCAAGGACAGCGAGAGAGCGAGGGAGGGGAGGTGTGTTGGTGAACATACTAGAGAAGAGAGAGGAGGAAACATGGGAGGAAGGCAAGAAACTCACCAGCTGGAGTCATCCCCCTGGATCTACCCCCGCCCCCGGATCTACCCCCCCGGATCTAACCTGCGTAGGACATGTCACTCCTAATGGGCCGTCCCTACCTGGAGCAAGGTGGGATCTGAGCAGAGCAATCACCAAACCAGACACTTATCTCACAGACTGATGGCGGTTCCACTCCCACATGGACAGCTTTTGCGTAGCATCAACAATGTTCGCGGTCTCATCGCTTTGGCTGGCTTTCCATTGCATGAGGCAGTAGACTCTGACCTTCCTCTTCTTTTCCCTTGGTACTAAACCCAGCAGAGGGCGGGGGGGAAGTTTGCATCTCAGTCAGCAACCTCTCGTAAGCTCTTGTTTTCACCTCTCCCACACGGAGGGGCTCCGCCCTCAACCCTCTTCCCATTACATATTTAGCATTACAACCAAAAAGCACCCTTTGCAATGGCACCCAACACAGTCGCTCTGCACAGCAGACTCTGGCCACTCCCCAGCCTTAACAACACAGAGCCCCGTACCCAACGGAGGAGGACACAGCCTGTAAAGTATACTACAGTGAGTACAGCTGAGGAATTCCAACCACTGACCACTAACTCACAGCCACTGAAGCGGAAGGCAGAAAGCTCCGGCATGTTCACTTCTGCTTAGAAGGCTGATCAGGTCCACTTCTGATAAGTATCTCCTCTTACCTGGAGAAAAGATTATCTCAGACACGCATCTCACTGACAGTGATGGTCTTATGGCTCTTGCCTGCTTTCCATCTCACAACAAGGGTGGGCTCTTACCCTGGACTTCTTTCCCCTTGGTACTAAGCACAACACAAGAGGGAAAAACAAAAGTTATCCTCAGTGCACGAGTTCTTCCGCTGCCTGCCTCCACTCTCGCACCCACTGCCCCGCATGATTTTCATCCCCTCCTACTTCTTCATGGCTCCCAAGAGAGCCCGTGGGGATGCACACCTAGCACAGCTGCTTGTGTCCTATGAAGGGAGACATACAAGGAAAAGCAAGCACAGAGAGAAAGAGAGCGTGTTAGCCAATACACTAGAGAAGAGAGGGAGAGGAAGATACGTGAGCAAGGCAAGAAACTCGCCACCTGGAATCATCCTCCTGGATCCAAACATTTGCTGCGGACGACACACCACTAGTGGACAGAGAAATGAACGACCCCATAAAATGGGGACCTTGTCTCCCTCGTAACCACAGCTAGTCAGGAACATTTTGTTACAAATGCAGGCCTAGCTCACAACGGGTTTGTACCTGCAGCCAGGTGGGCAGTGAACAGAGCCCTCACCCAATGAGACACTTATCTCACTGACAGTGGCAGCAGCTCTGCTCCCAGCTGAATGGCGCTTGCCTGGCATTAACACCACTAGTCGTCTCCATGCTCTCGCTCGCTTGCCATCACATGAGGGCAGTAGACTCTGACACATGATTTCTTTTCCCTTGGTACTAAACCCAGCACAAGAGGGAAGAAGAAACCCGTTACCATCTCAGTTGGCAACGTCACATACGTTCTTTTCCTCGCATCTACAGCACCTCAGGGCTCCGCCCTCCACCCTCCTCCCATTACAGCTTTAGCACTAGAATTAAAAGCAGCCCATTGCACCTACATCCAAAATACTCACTCTCTCCACAGGAGACTTGTGTCTTTCCCTCATCTTAATGCCACACGGCATCATGTTCAATGAGGAAGTTCACAGCCTCTGAACAAAATGGGAGCAATTATTAATGAGGAATTCCAAGCACTGACCTCTTACCCACAGCCAGTCAAGTGTGAGGCAGAAAGCGGAGGTCTGGTTATGGCTGTTTAGAAGGATGTGCAGGCTGCTCAGCTCCACTTCTGCCACTTCTCTGCCACTTCTCCTCCAGCTGCTGTTTCTGGACGATTCCTCTGCAAGAGCAGCTACAAAAGCCAAGCATGAGCCATCACTACACAATCTTGCCCTCATCCTGGCCTCCCTCTTCCAACCCATCTACATCGCCCCCCCCTCGATGAACAGAGACCGAGTTAACACTGACAGTCACTGCTCCACTCTACTATCCACTACCCTGCAGGATTTTTGTCCCCTCCTACTTCTCCAGGGCTCCTGACACCAAGTGTGCGGGGATGTACATCTACCACACCTGCCCCTGTTCTATGAAGGAAGACAGCACAAGGAGAGGAAAGGAGAGAGGGAATCTAAGAGGCTGATCAACGGACATGTTCAGTAGGTAATTTGGGGTCCGTGAAACAGTGGCTGAATCCTATGAATGACTGTCCGGGATACATCAAGGTGGGGGCTGCACTGTGAGATAGTGGGGTGTAGGGGCCATAAGGTGTACTGTGGGAATGTGGGATTCAGAAGCCCCAGAGAGTAAGGGCTGGGTGAAGGGAGGTTGAAGGGGAACCCGGCAGGTTCAAGGAGAACAGGAATTGGAGAAGGAACCGTGGCCGGCTGTGGATGGCGTGGGGGAGTGCGGTTCTGGGAAAGTGGGGCCCAGCAATGGGGAAATAGGTTGGAGTCAGTTAAGGCTGGCGTGTAGGGATGGAGTGTCATGGAAGATGTTGGGGTGCTCTGAAATGGTGAAGCAGATAGGGTGGATCGGCAGGGCCAAGCGGAAGTCCACGTCCAGGGGGCATTTTGGGGAGGGGTTAGGGGATTGTTAGCAAGCCAGGGAACACAGGGGCAGGCTGGAGGATGTTGAATGGGTCCCGGTGGGGGGCAGGCTGGAATGCACTAAAGGAAATGGTGGGGGGTCCCAGCCTTGAGGTATATGGTTGAAGTAAATTGGTGGGGGCACGCTGGGGATGAAAGAGCGAGAAGAGCTGAGAGGCCCCATGGGTAGAAAGAAGGACTGAGGGGAAGGGATAGGGGTTCAGATCAGGGAGTGTTGGAGAAAAGGGCGGGGGGGGGGGGGGGCACAGATCAAGGGACAGACTGGGGTGCAGGTTGGGTTGGACATGTTGGGTTGGACATGTTGGAGGAAGGAGAAAGGGAGACTGGGGGGTGCAATGGATGGGGAGGATAAACTGGGGAGGGAGCTGAGGAGCCCCTAAGCGGGGAGGCAGGGATGGAAGAGCAGGTTGGGGTGAGTTGGGAGGATGTTGGAAAGAGATGGGAGCTGAGGGGTCCCATGGGTGGAGAGATGGGGTGGGGTGTTGGGACAGGTTGCAGCAGGCTGGTGGGGAGTTGGGGAGAGAGGAAGGTTTTTGAGACAGGGGTTTTTAGTGAAGGAGGGTGCTGGGGATGGAGGGAAATTAGGGACATGGAGGGTGAAGGATGCAGGGTGTTTGTGAAGAAGGGGAGCTAGGGACAGGGGTGTTGGAAACGGAGAAGGGTTTTGGAGGCAGGGGGCAAGAGGTGTTGGGTACAGGAGCTGGGGACGGGGTGTTGGGAACAGAGGAGGGTGTTGAGGAGGGAGGGGAATGGGGAGTGAGGGGGTGTTTGGGATGAAGAGGGGCTGGGGATAGGGTGTTGGGGTGGGGCTGTTGGGAATGGAGGAGGGTGTTGAGGAGGGAGGGAGACTGGGGGTTTGGGAAGAGGGGGGACGAGGTGTTGGGAACAGAGGAGGGTGCTGGGAACAGAGGAGGGTGTTGAGGAGGGAGGGGAATTGGGAGTGAGGGGGTGTTTGGGAAGAAGAGGAGCTGGGGACTGTGT
>ML679737.1:2212-16075 GCA_007922305.1 Dermatemys mawii
GGTTGCGCGTCGGGAGTGGGGTGCGCTGTGGGGGCAGGGCTGGGTTACTGGAGGTTGCGGGTCCGGAGTGGGGTGCGCTGTGGGGGCTGCAGATCACAATGTAAGGACGCCTGCATTTGAGCGCTGGTCGGGCTGTCGCTGTGCGGCGTTGTGGGGCTGTTTCCTAGCTGTCCTGCCCAGAGGTGGCTGCATCTCTGCCTTACTTCTCACTGATCGTTCTCCTCCCTCCCAGCTAATCCTTTCGGTGAAGACCCCAGTCAGCTGCCCATGAAGGACAGCCCAGCGCCTCCAGGATACCCGGGCTATGGACAGTATCAGTGAAACTGCTTTGTACTTGGGGGGGTGGGGGGGCAGCTGCAGCTAATAATGCCCCTTCCCTCTTGCCGGCGCTCAGGATGCGATTCCAGCCCCTTGTCCCTCCTCTTCTTGGATTCTCCCCCAGGAGGCGATGCTGAATGCCCCTGTGGAGGGGTTTGTGGGGAGCCCCCCTAAATTTGCATATGGGGGGCTGGGTACTGTGGGGCAGGGAATTGTTCTGTATTTCCTGCTACTTTGGGGGGTGGGCTGTTGGGACATTGGACTACAGTATAAAGTGGGGGGCTGGCTTCTGCTCTCTGTAGGGAGCCTCCTTTTTGGAGCTCACCCCTCTGTTTGGGGGTGCCTCCATTTCCAGCTTAAAAATGGAGTTCAATACAGGTCTGAAGGGGCTGGAAGTGGCTATTTCACCTCTTCTAGCTGGGGTGAAATTTTGGGGGGGCTGTGGTGTTGGGGGGTTCTCTTGGCCTTGCACTGGGGGTGCCTTTTTGCAGACCTTGTAGTGACATGGTACCCCTGTTAAGGGCACCCCTGCTCCTGAGATGGGGGGCTGGGGAGAGGCCTCTCTTGGAATGAAGCCAAGTGGGGCCTCTTGAAATCAGTATGACACGAGTTCACCCATGGCTTGGCTGTGACCACCCCCAAAAACAGGGGTGTAATGCCCATTTTCGTAACCAGGGAGTCCTGATGTCACCCCAGTCCAGCTGTGAAACCTGCCTTTGTGTATCCCCAACTTGTCCCAATGAGGGGGGTGTTCCCCTGCTCTCAGCCCCCTGAGAGGCCCAGTTCTGAGCCCCCTTTTGCCTCTTTTACAGTGTTTGTATTTAAAGATGGTTTTAAAGGTATCAGATTTCTCTTTCTCTAGGTGCACAATAGAGAAAGGGATTTGCTGCTGTGTCAGTGTTTAATGATCTGCCTGCAGGGGGCGGCGCTCTGATGCTGGGAGAGGAATGGGGTCTGGGCCGTGGAGCAGAGGAGGTTGGGAGCTGAGACTCCTGGCTCTGGATTGAGAGTGGGGTCTAGTGAGGGTTGCGGGGAGGATCTTGTTTGTCTTCCATCAGCTGGTGTGGTTGAATGAACAGAGAATCCCCATCTGCGGGAGCAGTATAGGGGATCTGAACCAGATGGCTGATCATTCCATCCAACAGAGTGGACCTCAACTCCTCCAGCAGGGGACAGAGCAAGAGACCCACCTGCCCTCTCAGACCGATGTGAGCAGCATCGCCAGAGCGAGCGAGACCCACACCCTGTGATCTCCCACCTATGTGGACAGCATGGCCAGAGAGAGACCCATACCTCGTGGTCTCAGACCTACGAAGGCCATCCCTGCTTTAAGTGTTTGCACTCTGATTAGACACAACACCCCCTTGAAGAGAGGGAAACTGAGGCAGGGGAAGAGGTCTGTCTGCTGCAGAACTGAGGGGTGACCCCTGCCAGCCTGATGTGCAGTCCCAGGGGTTAAGCTCTGCTCTGGCCATGTACTGTCAGCACTCACCTTCGCTTCCTCCCTCTCACTCCCACGGTCACCCTCAAATTCATCTCCACACGCACCTGGGCTTACGGATCATGAGACTCGTTTCTCGAGGTGTCTCCTGCTGAGCCCCCAGGGCTGATCCATTTCAAAATCCCCTGAATGCTCCTAAGAAGCAGTGGGTAGCAGCCTATGGGGTGGGGGACACTGGAGAGTCACAGACACCCCCAGCATCTGTAGCACCTCTGTAGCCCTCAAAGATGGGCTCAGAACCCCCTACTCTAAGCACCATATTCTGCTCCTTTCTCACAACTAGGAAAACCCCGCGTGCCGGGTCCCTCCCCCCCCCCCCCCCCCCGCCTTTTCCTGCTCTCACCCACCAGACTCTGCTTCCCCTCTCACAACTGGAGAAAGAACCCAGGAGTCCTGGCTCCTAGCTCTCCTCTCCCCCTGTCAGCTCTAACCCACCAGACTCTGCTCCCCTCCCAAAGCTGGAGAAAGAACCCAGGAGTCCTGGCTCCCAGCACCCCCTGCTCTAACCACAAGCCCCCACTCCCCTCCCAGAGCCAGGGAGGGAACCCAGGAGAGCCTGCTCTAGCCACTAGTTCGTGTCAAGGCAGGCATGGGTGCTTTGTAGCAGAAGAGCACCCTCCCCTGCCAGCCCTGTGCCCCTAGGTGGGGGGAGAGAATAGGATCTCCAAGAGACGTGTGAGTGGGGGCGGGTACACAGTCCCTGGCAGGGGGATGATGGGGGGCAGTGGCAAGGATTCTGCGCAACAAAGGGCTGGGGGTGGGGTGCAGTGGAGTAGGCTGGGACCCTTTGGGGTCCATGAACTGGGGGCAGGGAGGTTTGGGGAGGGGGTCTTGCTCATGGGGAGGGAAACCCACCTATGGGCACCAACTGGGGAAGTGGATTTGGGCATTTTAAAGCCGGGAGGGGGGGGCGCGGGACGGGTAGCCAGGACTCCTGGGTTCTGCGCGTGGGGGCATGTCCCTTGGGCCCCAGGGGCAGGGAGCTCGTGTGGTAGGGGTCGGGCCCTGCCTCTTGCTGGGGGGCTTCTGGGGCAGGACCAGGCATGAGATGGACTGGGGGGGTGGGATGGGTCACAGAATCCAGCCCCACCCCCGAGCCAGGGAGAGAACCCCGGAGTCCGGGCTCCCAACCCCTTGTCACGTGACCGGGCCCATAATGGCTTCAAGCAGTTCCGGGTGCGTTGCTAGGCAACTGGGCTTTGGCCTCTACTCGGGCTGCCAGGTAAGTGGGCTGTGGGGAGAGCGCGGCGCGGTGCATTGTGGGACGCCCCCCCCCCACGACTGGTGTGTCTGAGGAACTGGGGGTAGCCTGGAAGGGAGCAATGCATTGTGGGATGGGGGGTCCCCTGTGGGGCAGTGCGTTATGGGACAGGCAACCAAAAATGGGGGGCATAACTTGAGAGGGAGCAGTGCATTATGGGAAGGCAAAGGGACACCCCACCCCCTCCAGTCCCCACAATGCATTGTGGGTGCCTTAGGAATGGGGGGGGTAACTTGAGAGGGAGCTGTGTATTATGAGACAGTGTACCCCCCCGTAACCCACAATGCACTGCAGGTTCCCTGAAATTGGTTGGTGGTGCCTGGAGCAGTGCATTGTGGGAAGGGAAACGAACGGTCATGTCAGAAATGGGATGAGGACCCAGTGTCTTATGTGACAGGACCACCTGATATCCCACAATGCACAGTGGGTGCCTTAGGAATGAGGTATGGCCTGGCAGAGGGAGCAGTGAATTGTGGGATAGGGCTCCCGCAATAACCCACAATGCACTGCGGGTGCAGGTTCCCTCAGTTAATAGGGTGAGGAGCACGGCATTATGGGACAGGCCCCCGCCAGGTGCCCCTGGTATCCCACCATGCCCCTTTCGAGGGCGGGGAGCCACTAATAGGATGTGAATTACTCTCCCCCATAGTTCCCAGTGCAAACCAGTTCACCCTGCATGGATCAGTACAGCATCCTGGGCAGGATCGGGGAAGGAGCCCACGGCATCGTCTTCAAAGCCAAGAATATAGAGGTGAGAATGTTCTGCCTCAATCTGATCCCCACAGCCAGGGCTGGAGGCCAGAATGCCTGGGTTCTCTCCCTGGCTCTGTGTGGGGGAGTGGGGTCTAGTGATTGGGAAGGGAGGCACGGGAGCCAGGTTGCCTGGGTACTCTCCCTGGCGCTGGGAGAGGACAGCGGGCTGGTGGGTCAGAACAAGGGGAGCTGGGAGCCAGGACTCCTGGGTTCTCGCCCCAGCTCTGGGAGGGGAGTGGCGTCTAGTGCTTGGAGGCGGGAGCCAGGATTCCTCACTGCATCCCTGCTCCACAGACCGGGGAGACGGTGGCGCTGAAGAAGGTTGCTCTGCGGAGACTGGAGGACGGGATCCCAAACCAGGCGCTGCGGGAGATCAAAGCGCTACAGGAGATTGAGGAGAATCAGCATGTGAATGGGGGCAGGGAGCCAGGACTCCTGGGTTCTCTCTCTGACTCTGGGAGGGGAGTGGGGTTGGGGTCTGGGTGAGGTGACCTACTGGGGTGCATTCCAGCTGTAAAGCCCTGGGGTTCTGTGATGGCAAAGCTACAGTGTTGGGGGTCAGAAATAGAGACCCCAAAGTCTGTTTCTCCGTTTCCCCTTCCACTATCCGGCCTGCAGCTACCCTATCCTTCTGCCTCTGGGCTGCTGCCTTCTTCCCCGTTTTCTTTTATCCTGTCTCTGTATTCTTTCTTTCTTTTTCTCTACTCTTATTTGTTTGATGTCTTTTTCTCTTTTCGTTCATTCGCTTCAAGAGCTGGGCAGAACAAAATCAACAGAGTGAAACTGCCAAAAAATGCTGTTTTTGAGGTTGAAAAAAAAACACGGGGAGGAACCTTTGAGAAGTTTTGTTGTGACCCAAATTAAATTTTGTCAGTTTTTTTTTCCTGTTTGTTTCAGTGAAAAATACTGGAAAAATTCACTTAGAAACTAACCAAGCGTTTTTTATCTCTCTTATCTATCTATCTATCTATGTAACCCCATCCACGCCTTCTATCTATCTTTTTCCTGTATTTTAGTCTATTTCTTTCTTTTTCAGCCTTTGTTTCTTTTTCATTCATTCTTTTCTCTAGATCTCTTTTTCTTTCTCCTTTGTAATTTCACTCTTTTCTCTATATTACATTCCCTTTCTCTGTCTTTGTATTTCATCCCTCAGTTTTTTTCTCTTTGGTTCATTCTTTTCTCTGGATTTTTTCTTCTATATTATGTTTCCCTTCCTTCCTTGTTGCTGATAGATATTTGGTCATTGAAGAAGCCAAGAAAGCAGCAGAAGTGAGGTATGGGTGGGTGTCCATCTGTCTCGCTGGGAGATTCGGCTATGCAGGCCCACTGAACTGGTTAGGGACAGCAGACAGTGGGATGAGCGGGCCCACGGCTCAGAATGAAGGCAGGATCCTGGGCTCACGGCTCTGCCTGTCTCCCCCGTGGCAGGTGGTGAAGCTGAAGGCCGTGTTCCCCCACGGCTCACGGCTCTGCCTGTCTCCCCCGTGGCAGGTGGTGAAGCTGAGGGCCGTGTTCCCCCACGGCGCAGGCTTCGTGCTGGTGTTCGAGTACATGCTGTCGGACCTGGCTGAGGTGATCCGCAGCGCCCAGCAGCCCCTCACACAGGCCCAGGTGAAAGGCTACATGCTCATGCTGCTGCAGGGGGTGGCCTTCTGCCATGCCAATAACATCATGCACCGGGTGAGTCCAACTCCTGCTCTAACCAGTAGACCCCACTCCCCTCCCTGAGCCAGGGAGAGAACCCAGGAGTCCTGGCTGCAAGCCACCTTGCTCTAACCACTAGGCCCCACTTCTCTTCCTGAGCCGGGGCTAGAACCCCGGTGTCTGGACTCAGCCCCGCCTCCTGTAACTCACTCACTCATTCCCGGCAGGATCTGAAACCAGCCAATTTACTCATCAGCTCTACGGGGCAGCTGAAGATTGCGGATTTCGGCCTTGCCAGGGTGTTTTCCAGTGACGCCGGCCGGCTCTACAGCCACCAAGTGGCCACCAGGCGAGTGGGAGTGGCTGGGCTCGGGGCTGGAACCTTCTGCCACAGAACCAGGTTGCTCCACGGAGCCAGGGACCAGGAATTGGGGTCCTGGGTTCTCTCCCCGGCTCTGGGAGGGGAGCGGGGTCTGGTGAGTGAGAGCGGGGGCGTTGGGGTGGGGGTTGGGAGCCAGGATTCCTGAGACCTCTCCCCGGCTCTGGGTGGGGTGGGAGCGGGGAGATGCTAGTGGCTGGGTACGGAGGTGTGTAACCATCTCGTTGGTTCCCCGTTAGGTGGTACCGCGCCCCAGAGCTCCTCTACGGCGCCCGGAAGTATGACGAGGGGGTGGATTTGTGGTGAGCTCCCTGGCCGCTCATGGATGAGAACTCCCCTACTCCCGTCTCCCCTCCATGCTTGGGCCCCGCTATGGTTGGGGAGCCCCTCTGTCCTGTGAATCCCCACCCCAGCTGAGGTGGGGATCAGCAATGGGATTCCATTGCATACTTAATTAATGGGCGTTGCCAAGGGGCCCTCCCTCCTTAATCCAACCCTAGCCATGCCCCTTTCACCCTGCCCCATGGCCACACTGCTCCCACATAATCACGCCCCCAACCCCCTTTTCCAGAGACCCAGCCCGCAGAGTGGGGCCCTGGGGGGGGGGGGTCACAGCCCGCTCCTTCCCATGCCCCCTAGCGGAGAGGTGGGGCTCACGTCTGTGAGCAACTGGCTCAGGCTCTCTGCACACTCAGGCAGTGCGAGCACTCAGCTCTTCAGGCAGGCATCCCGCTTCGATGCTTCTCTCCCTAGGTGTGGGGGGCCAACGAGGGAGCCCTAAAAGACCCCGCGCCCCCTCTGCTGCACGGAGGTAACAGGGGGCGAGGAGGGTTGCTCCGCAGCCCCCGTGGATACTGGGGGGCAGGGTTCAGTCAACCCTGGTGTTCCGTAACCCCCAATCCCCCCACCGGCCCCGTACTTTCTGTGTCTGGTCCAGGGCTGTGGGCTGCATTTTCGCTGAACTGCTGAACAACTCGCCCCTCTTCCCCGGGGAGAACGACATTGAACAGCTCTGCTGCGTGCTTCGGGTGCTGGGCACTCCCAGCCCGCGCGTCTGGCCGGTGAGTGCCGGGGGCCAGGGGCTGGGAGCCAGGACTCCTGGGTTCTCTAACCACCCGGCTCCTGTGGCAGGAGATCACGGAGCTGCCTGACTACAACAAGATCTCGTTCAAAGACAACCCGCCCATCCCGCTGGAGGAGGTGCTGCCCGATGCCCCCCCCGCAGGCCCTGCAGCTCCTCAGGCGCTTCCTGGTCTACCCTTCCCGGGAGCGTGTGAGGGCGGTCCAGGTAAAGGAGCCCCACTCCTCTCCCAGAGCCCAGAGAGAACCCAGGAGTCCCGGCTGCCTGCCCCTACTCCTCTCCCAGAGCCCGGAGAGAACCCAGGGGTCCTGGCTGCCAGCCCCCACTCCTCTCCCAGAGCCCGGAGAGAACCCAGGAGTCCCGGCTTCCTGCCCCCACTCTCCTCAGAGCCCAGAGAGAACCCAGGAGTCCTGGCTCCCAGCCTCCCCTGCTCTAACCATTAGACCCCACTGCCCTCCCACAGCTGGGGAAAGAACCCAGGAGTCCTGCCTCCCAGCCCTTCCCTGCCACTCCAATTCACTGCACCCCACTCCCTTCTATCCCTAATCTCCCTTGGCATTCAGGGCTGGGCTCTACGGGGCACCATGGGGTGGGGAGCCGGGCAGGGGACTTGCTGAGAGGGGGGAGTGCAGTACCTCAAGCTGCCACCAGAGAGCGACCCAGGCTCTCCCATGAGTTAGCTGGGGCAGAGGTATTCCCGGGTTAACCCTTTCTTTCCCCCCTCCCCTAGGCATTGCTACATCCCTACTTCTTCACCTCCCCGCTGCCCGCCCACCACTCGGAGCTCCCTGTTCCCCAGCGGGGGGGCAGGAAGGCCCGGCTGGGACCCCAACACCAGCGCGACTTCCATGTCGAGCGGCCCGTGGAGGAGTCTGTGGTGGATCCCGAATGGGTGGCCCCTTATGTGATGCGAGGGTGAAGACTGGACATGGGGCCTGTCCCCTCTGGGGGGCGCCGACTCTGTTCCGACCCTGGGCGGGGACTGGCTGACTCCGGGGGCGGGGAATGGGGCAGGAGCCTGCACCTCTCTGGGGGGCGCCAGCTCCCCTCCGGAACCAGGGCAGGGACTGGCTGTCTTGAGGGGGCAGGGAGTGGGGCTGGAGCCTGTCCCCTCTGGGGGGCGCTGGCTCCCCTCCGGAACCAGGACGGGGACTGGCTGGCTCGAGAGGGCAGGGAATGTGGCTGGGGTCTGTCCTCTCTGGGGGGCGCCGGCTCCCCTTCATCCTCGGGAGGGGGACTGGCTGGCTCAGGGGGGGCGGGGAATGGCACATGGGGCCTGTGGAGGGTAGATTGGCCCCAGTCCCCTACATAATAGGGACGCCCAGTCTGTCTGTCCCCCCAACATCTCCCCCTCTGGTTCCTGGTGGGTTCTGGACTCTGGTGACACTGAGTTTTGTAATTAAACGGCTCTCGTTTACTATGAACTGACTCCCGGCCCCTTTCCTGGAATTGCCCCACCCCCTGGTCTGGTTCTGTGTGTGGGAGCCAGGACTCCTGGTTCTCTCCCCGGCCCTGAGAGGGAAGTGGGGTCTAGTGGATAGAGCAGGGGGACTGGGAGCTAGGACTCCTGGGTTCTCTTCTTGGCTCTGGGAGGAAAGTGGGGTCTGGTGGTTAGAGTGGGAGGGGTCGGGTACTGGGAGCCAGGACTCCTGGGTTCTCTCCCTGGCCCTGGGAGTGAAGTGGGGTCTAGTAGTTAGAGCTGAGGGAGCTGGGAGGCAGGACTCCTATGTTCTCTTTCCCTAGCTCTGGTAGGGGAGTGGGGGCTAGTGGTTAGAGCTGGGGGGGTGGCAGCTGGGAGCCAGGACTCCTGGGTTCAGTCTCTGGCTCTGCCTTCCTCCCCCGTTCTCCCGCAGTGACAGGCGGGTGACGGCTGCCCAGCCTGAGCTGGGAGATAGTGTTATCTCTGTCACCATGCGCCCGCCTCTGGGCTGTGCTAGCGTTGCTGTGGGGTGGAGGGCACGGGGTGGTTGGCCATGGAGCCCTCTCTTTCCTCCCCCCTCTGGCCTCGTCTCCCTCCGTTCCTCCTCCTCGGCCCGTCCTGCTCTCGCACACTTTCATTCTTCACGTCTCTTTCACTTTCTTCCTTCCTTTTGCACGTGTCTCGCACTCCTTCCCCCCGGCCTCCCTTCCTGTGGTCACTGTCATGCCCCGTCTTTCGCTGTCCTGTTCCCCGCCTGGCACCCTCGTTCTGTCTTCTATTAGCACCTTCTCCAGCCAGTCTGTCCCGCTTTCCGTCTGCAGACTGCTCTCCCTGCCTCCCTTTCGCTCCGTCGTTCGTTAGCACCCTCTGGGTGACGGCCCTTTGTGCCGGGTGCTGTACAGTGTCTATTAGATGAATTACGGTACCTCCTCGGAGCCCCAGCCCATGACCCTACTGCGCGAGGTGCTGTACAGTGTCTATTAGGTGTATTACGGTACCTCCTAAGAGCCCCACCGTGCCAGGCACTGTACAAACCTGCAACGAAAAGGGTGCAGTCTGGGGACTGCAAAGGAATGACGAGTCCCTGTTGCAGCCAGCTCCGTGCCCCGGCATCTTCCCCTTCACCAAGGCAAGAGGAGGCGGGGAACGGTGGACATCAGCGGGGCCATGTGCCCGAGCCCGAAGACGCTCACTAGGGAGCGACACCGAACGGAGGCTGGGCTTGGGGGCCCAGCGTGGGCAGGAGTGAAGATCTGGGTAGCAACAGTGCTGGAGACCTTATACTATCCTAGATTCCCTGCCTGGCTGAGAACTGGTTCCACGGGACCCCACTGGAAACAGACGCACTCGAGGGTCGTTCCCCTCTTTACAGCTACATTCCGAGATCTATCAGTTAGCTGGTTTTTAAGCCATTTAATGCATGTTGTGTTAATGTTACATTGTGTGAATGTTTAATTGGTGTCATTAACCAGGTCAAACGCCTCGGCAAAGTCTGCCAGTTACATCAGAGTTGTCACCTTTAGCATCCGAACGCATAATCTCATCAAAAAAAGATGCCAAGTTAGTTTGACTGGATCTATTTTACATAACTCTCTGTTAATTGGCATTAATTATGCCACTCTCTTAATTCTTCACTAGTCGAGTCCTATATCAGCCACTCCATTCTCTTGCCCAGGACGGATGTCAGGTCTATAATTACTCAGATCATCCCGTTCACCCTTTTTAAAAAAATTGGCACGTTGATTTATTCCAGTCTTTTGTACCTTCCCCAGTGCACCAAAGCAACTGTAATAGTCCAGCCAGCTTCTCGGCCAGCTCTTTTAAAACTCTTGGATTTAAGTTGTCTGGGCCTGACAATGTAAAAATGTCTGATTTTAGTAGCGTCTGTGTAACACCCTCCAGAGACACTAGTGGGATGGAAAGAGTGTTGTCAACGTCTGGGTTTTTTACGCAGAGCAGAAACATATATTGACCACATCTCCCTGTTCTGCGCTGGTATTGGTAAGTTTACCGTTTCCATCAGTGAATGCACCAGGACTGTTCTCAGGGTCCTTTTTGTTCCTCATATGGTTAAAAACAAATATTTCCTTCTCGTTGTTCAAACGGCTTGTCTGGTTTCCAGAGAAGAGGCCATCAGTGGAGGGCTGCAAGGGTTCAAAAAGGCATTAGATACATTCGGGGCAGATTGGACCATCAGTGGCTATTAGCCAGGAGGGCCAGGGCCGTTATCCGATGCTCTGGGTGTTGCTAAACCTCTGACTGCCTGTAGCTGCGGCTGGGCGACGGGATGGATCGCGGTTCATTCCCTCTGAAACGCCTAGCGTTGGTCGGTGGACAGAATCCTAGGCTAGCGCTTGGACTGACCCATTCCCCTCTTCTTAGGGGCAATGTGGTCAGAGAAACAGGCTTGGAGGAGGATCTCTGGGGGCCCACCATTCCGAGTGGGGACAAGCTGGGTAAAATTGCACGGACGTCGTGGCAGGGCGAGGAGAGCAGGAGGCGGGCTGCATTGAAGGGAAAAGCTGGATCTCGAGAACACGAGGCGGCACCCGCAAGATTTCCATGGAGTCCGCAGGTGAGAGGGAGGCCCGTGTCGGACGGTGACGGGCAAGCTGGGTTTGGTGGCAGGGGAGGCAGCTGGGAGCTGACTGGATCTTAGCTTGGCAAGATTCATCCAGGAGCGGAGGCGTGAGTTGGACCCGGGTTTGCGAGAGGGAGAAGGTGCGGATGGAGGCCCAGGGAGGCAGGAGGAGAGCCAGGAATGGATGGAGTCAGGGGAGCTGAGATGCCCAGAGACAGAGCGAGGCGGAGGGCAGAAACGCCTGCTTTTGTGTCATCTTTCAGTCCCTGTCGATGCGTTCGATGTCTCCGTCAGCGCTCCTCGTGTTCCCTCCCGCGGACGCTTCCTCTCTCTCTCCCTCCCTCGCTCGCCATCTGAGACCCAGCAGAGCTCGGTCAGCTACAGAATTTATCTCCTGTCAATAAGAAAATAAAAGAACCTAGGAAAGGCCTGGCAAAAAACTTCGTGAAGTTTAAAAAAAGAAACGAGGACGTGCCAGATAGATTAAGGTTCCTGCAGTAAACTTTGATTTTGAGATTGGGGTCTCATCACACCCACGCCCCACCTGCGATCGGGGCCCCCCGTCGGGCCGGGCACTGCCCACACCTCGACTGATCAAGGGCTGGCTTGGTTCTGAAGTATAAACACCTTCCCAGGGAGAGAATCCTGGGCGCTAATGAGCTCGTTAATCTCTGCCAGAGAGGCAGAACAAGAACCCAGGACTGGAGGTTAAAGGCAGACGCGGTCCGGCTGGCAATGTGGCCCTGACTTCCCAGCACGGGTGATGAGCCCTGGGAATGTGGCAGATTCCTCGCCTCCTGTGGGGCTAGATCTGGGCCAGATCCCTTGCCGGGGCTAGATGGGAATTCAGCCTGGGGGGGTCTAAGGGGCTTTTCTAGCCGGTCCCGTGGTTCGTGGCAAGTTCATTGTACCACCGGGGGCTCCCTGCCCCCCTCCATCCCCCCAACCCCCACTTATTCACAGACTCCCTTTGTGTCCTCTAATCTCCCCCATGCCAAGGGCTCTGGCCCCCCCCCCATCTCCACACAGCAGGGTCCCCCATTCTGCGGCCCCCTATGCCAGGAGCTCTCTGTGCCCCACATTTTCACCACCCTTCTCTGTGCGGGGTCAGTCATTCAAGGGGTCCCCGGATTACGCTCCCTAGGGGAACTGGCCTGCAGAAGGCGTCAGTGCAGGCCCCCTCCCCGAGTTGCTAAAACTGCAGCTGCGCTAACCAGATGCCAGGCCGGGGCTCCCCGTGTCTCCCTCCATCTTCTAATTTCCTCCCGCTCCCCAAATCCACAGACTCCTGCCCCTTGCTGCCCGGAAAAATTTGGAAAGGACCGGCTGCGGCGGAGACGCACCGGCATGGTGAACGCGGGAGCTTCGCCAGCTCGGCCAATCACCCAGGAGCTGAGCTCCACCTCGAGGAAAGAGGGTGAGTGGACGCAGACTCTCTGCTACTGGGTAGCAGAATAGGGAGCATGACACACAGAGGAGTTTCAGAGAGGGCCCTCCGGTTTATGCCCAGAGCAGGGGCCTGCAGCAGGGAATGGATGTGTGCACACACTGCAGGGTTTTTCCTCTCCAGCAGGGGGCATCAGGGCCCCCCCAGCCTTCTCCATTACAATCTTAATACAACAAGACTTATGTTACCAACGGGCTGTGATTAATGTAGGCCCTACTGTATTTACTAGCCCAGGGACACTGATCTCTGCTTGAGAGTGCTGAGTGAGCTGTTCCAGGTCTGGGCCAGCAGGGGCTGCAGGTCGGGAGTGGGGGACCCCGGCCGGGCTGTGTTGGGGGTGGGAAGGTCTGCGGGTCGGGAGTGGAGACCCCGGCCGGGCTGTGTTGGGGGTGGGGAGGGCTGCGGGTCGGGAGTGGGGACCCCGGCCGGGCTGTGTTGGGGGTGGGAAGGGCTGCGGGTCGGGAGTGGGGGGCGCCGTGGGGCTGGATTTGGGCTCCTCTCTCTCTCTCTTGCTCAGCTCCTTCCCCTTTATCTGGCGCTGGGAGATAAGCGGGTTTTTCAGAGAATCGGTCGCTGGCTTCCCCTGAAGTCTGGGTTAAACTCACCCCCCCTCGGGCGCAGGGCCGGGGCTTCGTCTGAGCCAGTCCTGACAGAGACTCTGCATCAGTTTCTATCAGCCAGTGTCTCGGGGACGCCCCCATCTACAGCCGCAGGGGGGTCTAGTGGTTAGAGCTGGGGGGGCGCTGGGAGCCAGGACTCCTGAGTTCTCTCCCTGGCTCTAGGAGGGGAATGGGGTCTAGTGGTTAGAGCTGGGTGGTGGAGGGGAGCTGGGAGCCAGGACTCCTGGGTTCTCTCCCCAGGTCTGGGACACTAGCAGAGGCCAATGACTGAACAGGCCAGGAAGAGTCCGGCCCTCCCACCCCAGAGGCAGCGGGGAGTGGTCTGGGGGCGTCTTCCCCCACCGAGGTCTGTTCTTCTCCAGCTGCCCCCCAGCCCCATGGCATGGGTTGTTCCAGGCCCCGTCACCGAGAATCCGCCAACCGCCAGCTCCTGAGGCTGGCATCAGATAAGAGCTTATCGGGGACTTCCAGGCCTGCTGCCATAACCTCCCCAAACCCCAAACTGGCTGGGCGGTTAGTGGGGCAGGGAGTGGGGCCTGGGGCCTGGCCCCTCTCGGGGGTGTCGGCTCCCACCCGGCCCCAGGGCAGGGACTGGCTGGCTCAGGGGATTGGAATGGGGCCTGGGGCCTGGCCGCTCTGGGGGGCGTCAGCTGCAATCTGTCCTGCGTGTGGACTCTCTAGGGATGCTGACTGATGACAGACCAGTTGCCACCCCCCCCCCAAGTACCCGCCGCTGCATCCCCTTCCCCCAGACAAGTGGGGGTGCAGACCCCAAAACTCCCTCCAGTGTTGAACTGCCTCCTCCCGCTGAGCCAGGGAGAGAACCCAGGCGTCCTGCTTTCCAGCCGCCCCCCCCCC
>VOCN01044759.1:0-10840 GCA_007922305.1 Dermatemys mawii
GCGGGAGGTGTTACTGGGAGGTGGAGGTGGGAGACAAGACAGGCTGGTCTCGGGGGGTTTGTAGGGAATATGTGAGCAGGAAGGGGAAGGTCACACTCTCCCGTGGGAATGGGTACTGGGTCATGTGGCTGACGGGTGGGGAAGGCTCTCACCTCCCCCTTGGCCCCCGTCTCCCTGAGCGTCAGGCCCAGCCAGGTGAGGATTTTCCTGGACTATGAGGCAGGCGAGGTCTCGTTTTACAATGTGACTGACAGGTCCCATCCCTTCACTTTCACTGACACCTCTGGGAAACTCCGCCCTTATTTCTATCCCTATCTCAACGCTGGGGGTAAAAACGTGGCTCCCCTGATCATCTGCCCAGGTCGGAGGGAACCTTAGTCCCTGACAGTGACCCCATGGCACAGACTGTCCCCTCCCAGCCCTGCTGCTCTTCCTGCCCCCAGTGTGGGGGCCAGTTACTGCAGCAACTGGACTTTTTGTGCTGACTGGACGCTGCCAGTTTCCTGTTTCAACTGGAGGTTCCAGTTGAAAACCGGACCTCTGGTACCCCCAGCCCTCACCTTCCCCGTCCCCTGCCCCAGGGGTAGCACATGGTGGGGGACGGGGTCATCCACTCCTGTCAGAATTTTCTACCCCTTGAAATCTCAATGTAAAATAGGAAAGAAAAAGATGATTCTAATTTAGAAAATATTATTGTAACAAGGTGTAAATACGAGAATATTTTAATTTACATTTCAACTTGATTTCAAAAACAAGCATCTAAACATATTTTTAGAAATGGAATTATTGACATTTATTTTTTTATTCTTCCCTCAAATCTATGCTGAAGTTTAATTTCTCTAAATAACGTCATTTGTATTTCAACTGTGGAATTTCAAGAAATCCAAAATAGTTTTTAACACAATAAACGATGCCGTTGTCAGACTGGGGTGTCTCTTCTGTGGAACTGGATTTAGCCCGATTAAATCTGCTCCCAGCAATTCCCAGGATTTAACAATGCAAGAATCAGGACCATGCTGGCTGTGCTGGCCCCTCCCCTACTATGTCTCATGGCCCCAGTAGGAGGCCAGCAGGAGAAAGGTCAGTGCAGATCAGGGACAGGTTCTGGGAACGTGTTGTGGAGGGAAAGCCCACGATGGAGTCAGAGCCATGGAGGGAGCGGGGTCCCTGCACTCACAGAGCTGCTGATTGGGATCTGTGAGGCTGCTGAGGAAGCCGCTCCTAGGCTGTTGGACAAACTCCCGCTGGAGCTGAGAAACTCCCAAATGTCCCCTCGCTGGGTTCCCAGTGCCAGGGGACGTGTCAGACCTGCCCCTAGTCACCAGCGCATGAAGCGCAGCAGAGACCACATCCAGCAACGGATACACAGAGTGAAAATCCCTGCACTGCGGAGAGCTGGGAGCAGGAGAGAATCCCAGGGGATGAATGTGAGTCATGTGGCTGGTGTCTGGCTGGATGCCCTTGGACCCTGCGGGGATGAGGGGCTGTGAGGACTGAACAGAACAGAACGTGGGGGAGCGAACGGTGCTGCCTGGTTGCTAACGGGCCAGTGGGTTGGATCCCGTAACCTCCCAACTACTCATTCAATATTGATATGATCTGTCCTGTGCAGACTGTGCCCCATTCCCCCAAATTATTTATAATTAACCAGACCCAACCCCCAACAGTCAATCACCTGCCCCTCCTCCGCTGCTGTCCCCCACCCCCAAGTGCTACAGGATCTTCTGGGTTCATCCTCCACCCTGCCTGTTAGTGTAACATCACCCAGGGCTCCCTGTTCCCCGTGTCAGTGGCAGGGCTGGGTGGGGGGAATTAAGTTTAGATTTGTGACCACTCTGGGTGCTGCCTGGGGAGAGGAGGGACTGAGTCACACACACAGCAGCCCCCATCGGGCGGAGAGGGACCCCTCATGCTGCTTCATCTGAGGCTAAAACCAGATCAGGTCTGGCCAAGTGACCTTTCCATGACTCCCTGTGTTTTCCCCACGTCTGCAGTAAAAATTCCCCTGGTCCAGTCAGCCTGACTGAGAATTACAGGGCCGTGGGGGAAATCTGAGGGAATTCTAGTATCAGTATCGGACTATGGGAAAAGCATCATCATTCAGGAGATGAAATAAGAATATTCACTAATTAAAGGGGAGCAGCAGCGGCTGGGCCTGGGCTCCTGGTTCACGATGGCGGCTGCAGCAGCGTTTGACCAGGGAAAGGAGCCAGCACGGACTCCCCTCCCTGTGCAATAGCCAGAGCCCTCTGGGGGTGGGGGGGGGGGGGCAGCTGGGGAAACAGACAAACTAGAGACAGACCCAGAGAAACGTGACCCCTGCTGCCATTCAGGGCTCTACAACACCCTGCCTGCGGCCAAGTTCCCATCAGCCCTGGTGGGCCGTTGTTTGGGCCACCCCCAGAACAATCCCAGGTTCCTCCAGATGCCCCACTGCTGGGGTGTCCTCATTTCTGTCCCCACCAACTGCATCTGAGGAGCAGGGAGGCCAATGCTAGTGTGGCTGAAGACTCCAGAGTCCCTTATGCTAGGTGGTGTGGGAAGGGGGGGCTGCGTGAGGGGATTTGCCCATCCCAGCTGTGAAGGGACCCATTGAGACAGGAAGGTCTGGGGTCAGACATATGTCTGAGAACAGGGGGTCTCATGGGGAGTGTGAGATGTGGAGGGAGAACTGGACCTAGAGTCAGGATTTTCTGTGGCCACCATCTGGGGGTTCTGTTGTTTCTGGTTCTGTTTTTTAACATAAAGAATTTAGGGGCAACCCTAAACTCTAACCCCCTCAGCCCTGCCCCTTCTGGCTCTGAGCAGGGGCTGGAAACTGACTGGTCACGGGGCTCCAGCACTGGGACGCAGGATTGGGAGAGCAGCTAAAGAGCAAAATCAGGGCTGCTGGGGGAGGAGCAGGAGTTAAGTTCATAGTGAGGCACTGGCAGAGGGACAGGTTTCAGAGCAGCAGCTGTGTTAGTCTGGATCTGTGAAAAGAACAGGAGTACTTGTGGCACCTTAGAGATTAACACATTTATTTCAGCATAAAATTTCGTAGGCTACAGCCCACTTCATCGGATGCATAGAATGGAGCACACAGTAGGAAGATACAGATATATATATATATACACTCAGAGAATGTGAAAAGGTGTAAGTTGCCATACCAATTTTAAGAGGCTATTTAATTAAGATGAGCTATTATCAGCAGGAGAAAAAAATACATTTTGTTGTGATAATTAAGATGGCCCATATCAGCTGAGTTCTTTCAATTTGTCTTCTGGCTTCTCAGCCCTTTGGGCTGCACTTAGTTCACATTTTTATAGTTTTTCTCTGCAACCAAGAGATCCAGAAACTTCCTTTCTTTAGGAAACAAAAGCCAAGAGTGTCACCTCGTCACATGCTTCCAGGAGCTGGCTCTGAATCAGGGGTAGGCAATCTATGGCACGCATGCTGAAGGGGGCATGCAAGCTGATTTTCAGTGGCATTCACACTGCTCGGGTCTTGGCCACCTGTCCGGGGGGCTCTGCGTTTTAATTTAATTTTAAATGAAGCTTCTTAAACATTTTAAAAACCGTATTTACTTTACCTACAACAATAGTTTAGTTATATAATATATAGACTTATAGAAAGAGACCTTCTAAAAACAGTAACATTTATTACTGGCACGTGAAACCTTACATTCGAGTGAATAAATGAAGACTCGGCACAGCACTTCTGAAAGGTTGCCGAGCCCTGCTCTGAACTGTCCCTGGCCTCTGTTTGCCAGAAGCTGGGAATGAGTGACAAGGGATGGATCACTGGATGATCACCTGTTCTGTTCATTCCCTCTGAGGCACCTGGCATTGGTCACTGTCAGAAGACAGGACACTGGTCTAGACGGACTATCGGTCTGACCTCGTCTGGCCATTCTTATGTTCATGAGACTCATTATAAAATCATGAATGTTGGCAGCACTTTTGACAGTGTCTCCTTTACATGGAGGCAGAGCTGCCTTACCATACATCAGGATCAGGCCTTTGACACATTGATTCCAGCTTAACCAAGTTTTTGGCCTGTGAATTTCCTATCCCTAGACTTGGAAGGATCAGATTTTATTGGAAGGTGTCGGTAAATGTTGATTTCACTCTACACCCCTTGATAAGTAAACTGCTGCTTGAGAACTTACTAGAGTTTGATTTAAGGACATTGACTTAGGATGTTCTGACATGTGATGTCGACAGTCTGTGTTTTAACAGTTACACTTTGTAACTTTTTGAATCTCTGTGTCTACTGCCATAAACTGTGCTTAGGCTGGTGTAATAAAGAGTCCTCCACTCCTTCTTTTGCTGGTTCACTCAAGTATCTTTATTTACAGTATTTGTGCAGTTCCCAGATCCCCCAACAACTAGTGCCTCACAGGGTCTCCTGGCCTTTGAGACCTCCTGCTTCGGTAAGGAACCAGCACTACAATGCTCCTATCTCCTCCCAGGCAAGCCTCCTAACTGAGGTTTGCCCAGGGCTTTTATAGCCCTCCTGGTACCTCAGTCCAGCTGTCAGCACTTAGCTCAGCCTGTTCCTCTGACCCAGTCCTTGTTAGGGCTTGCAGCTAGGTGCCCTGCTGAATAGCTGAGACTCTGGGCCTGGTCTCCTGGCCAGAGAGCAGGCTGCAGCCAACATTTTGGCAGGGCCTTAAAGAGGCCTGCCCTACCATCCCCCCACACACCAGTAGAGGGGGCTGATTGCAGGATCGGAGTCTTATTGGGACATTTCTCACCAAAGCTTCTAGGGCTGAGATGTCACTAGTGATCTGGCTCCAGATCAGCCAACAGCCTGAGTCAGATCCAGGAAGGGAAACACCCAATTGCTGCTGCAGGTGGGGCACATCTCTCAACTCAGGAAAGTGAAACTAACCCTGTTCCACTGCCCAGAGGGAGCCATGGCTGCTGAGAACCCTGTGGAAAGTCTCCAGGAGGAAGCTACGTGCTCCATCTGTCTGGAGTATTTTAAGGACCCAGTGATTATAGACTGTGGGCACAATTTCTGCCGAGCCTGCATTGTCCAGTGCTGGGTGGGATCCAATACAGACATCTCCTGCCCTCAGTGCAGAGAAACTGTGCAACAGGGAAACCTCAGGCCCAACAGGCAGCTAGCAAATGTTGTAGAACTAGTCAAACAGGTGAGATTAAAGGGAGCAGGAGAGGAGAGGGTGTGTGGAGAACACCAGGAGACTCTGAAACTGTTCTGTGAAGAGGATCAAACTTGTGTCTGTGTGGTTTGCCATCTGTCCCGGGCTCACAGAGCTCACACCGTGGTTCCCATTGAGGAGGCTGCCCAGGAGTTCAAGGTAGGGAATTGCTCTCAGGTTTAATGGGTAATAACTTTGGATTTTAATTATAGACTAATTTCACTGGAAATTGCCTCTCTCACAGGTGTGATGCATCGTTTAGCTCTGTAAAGCCTCCATTGCATGGGAAATGCTGTAACAAAATAAATGATCTGGCAGTTTGGCAACAAAACCAAAATATCAAGTCTTAAAAGATCTCTGATGTGGGAAACTTCTCTGAGATTCTGAATGCTTTTCAAACCCAGCTTCCACTGCTGAAATAAGGGGACTGTGAACAGATCATGGTGTCTCCTTTTGGTAACTCACATGGGTGGAGCTTCAAAGAATCCAGCCACATTTGGCTCTCTGCCCCCAACCACCTTCTGATCCCTGCTCATTTATGAAGCTGTTTTGCTGGATTCAAAGGCTGCTTTTCTGCCCTGTCTCTTACTAGCCCCTGCTGGCTCTATCACTCACTGCTTCTCTGCAGCAGCACTGCAGGGGTGTCAGCTGAACAGCACCCCAGGAGCTCTCAACAGTAGCAGCCTGGGCCCTTGGGCAGAGAGGAGGAGAGAACTCAAAGGGTCAGAGAAAAGAGAGAGAGAAACAGGGAGTTCTCAGGAGGAGGCTCTGGGGGGCTGCCCTGGATGTTGCACAGAGCGGGGCTGACGGGGCAGGAGCCTGTTGCTGTACTGGGTGAATGAATCACACGCTGTCAAAGGGGAGGAGCCCTGGGTTATTACAGCTCTGGAGCTGTTATAATTATGGGGGGCATATTGCTCCAGATCCAGTGTGTTCCCTGTTTCTCACTGACCTCCAGACACATCACAGCTTCCCCCTGCACAGTTACTGGCACTGCCCTGGCGCAGGTTCTTGGCTACCGCCTGAGGGAGGCCACGTGGGAGCCTGGACAAAGGAGAGCCCAGTGGGGTCCTGTTCCTGGCCTGGCTCTGGGGTACATGGAGCGAGGTGCTGTCCCAACCTCTTCACTCGCCCTGGCAGGATGGATCGTTCAGACCCTTCCCAGCTGTTTCCCCTCTGGCCTGTGCTCAGGGATGGGGAACTTCAGCTACAACCCAGGCTCTGAGAAGTCCTGAGTGTCTGCCCGAAGCAGAGCCCCGCTCTGAGCCCAGCGTCTCTGCTCCCATGAGCCTTTGGGGCCAGCAGGGCCGAGTCTGGTGCCTGTGTCCAGGGTATTTTACTGCTCGTGTATGAAATGCCCGTATGGACAGTACTGTCCACCCACCGGACAGGCAGACTAATGGCTGTTTATCGCACACGATGCCCCTGCAGGGGAAACTCCAGGGAGCCCTGGGCCTTCTGAGGAAGTTGCTGGAAGAGGCCCTGGCTCTGCTGTCTGAAGAGGAGGAGAAAACCACCGAGTGGCAGGTGGGTGTTGGGGTTTATTCCTCCCTGAGCCCTTCTCCCTGCAGCGTTCCCGGGAGTGACGGGGCCGTGAAGCTCCCGGATGAGGTGATGAACCTGCTCTGGTGGTTTGCTCCGTTGCCCAGGCTCGGTGCCGGCCATGGGCAGCGGATGCCTCCGGCATTGGGGAGACCGGGTGTGAGTGACGGAACCTCCCCAGCAGCTGGATCATCACCCTGCCCACTGCTCCACCCCCATTGGCCTCCTCTCCCTGAGGCCTCACCCACGCTCCCCTCCTGCTCTGCCCCATTCCCTGTCCCCACTCGGCTCCCTCCCCAGAGGCTCCTTGTTCACTGTCACAGCTCACTCCTCTCCCCCCCCCAGCCAAACCCCTTCTCCTGCTGCTTGCTCCTTTCTGCCCCCACTTGCCTTAAGGGCGAGTGACGGGGGAGGGGCGGAGAGGAGTAAGTGGTGGGGTCCCCACTCAGCTGAGGGGGGGTGGAAGCAGCGGGTACTGCAGGGTTCCGGGGAAGAGCGGGAGCGAGGGCTCCGGGCGGGGCGCAGGCAGCGCTCCAAAGGCGGCAGGTCTGGGGCATGTCTCCCAAGGGAGGGGCCCTGCAGCCTGTCTGGGGAGGCTCAGCCTCCCCTGGCCTCTGGTACCTGCCATCCAGGGTGCTGGCAGCATCAGGCCGTGTCTCCGGTGGGGGTCTCAGCGCAGCGGCTCCTGGAGGGGGAGGGGGAGGGGGGAGGGGCAGTTCCTGACCCTTGTACAGTGGTGCAGAGCCACCCCTGAGAGCTCTGATAGGGGCAAATGCTCAATACCGGGTGCAGTGTTTCCACCATTACATGGATCCTGTTTGCTTCCTGCAGAGGGGAGGGTCTGTCCGCGGCTACAGCCCTCGGTTTCCAGTGGCCTCCCTGACAAAGCTCTGCAGCTTCTCTGCAGCCTGGAGGAAACAGATTGTCCCTTCTCGCTCTGCACCCACAATCCCTGCAAGGAATCTGCCCAGTGCCCGGGCCAGACACGGGAGTGGGAGGAGGATTTTACCCCAGGGGTGAGGTTCAGATTCACTCAGCCGGGTGGGCTGGGGGCATCCTGGGATCTGAGCTCCTCTGAGCATCGAACCCAGTTGTGGGTGTGGAGCTCTGTGGACAATCTGCCCCTAGGATGCATCTCCATGGCCCCAACAGCCAGCTGTAGACTAGTCACTGAGTAATACCCAGGGGGCTGGGTGGGCGTGTACAGCCCCTGCTGCTGCAGCTTCACAGCTACCAGCACCTGAGCTAGATAGATCAAAGGTAGCTGGAGTGTGTCTACACACGGTGCTGTCACACCTCCATTGCAGTGTGGACACCCCCGAGTGAGCAGAGCCAGGGGCAGGTCAGTGCGAAGCCAGGCAGCGCTCGGCCACCTCACAGCCTCTGTCGCCATCACGTGGCCACTTGATCCCAGTCACCTGCTACTGTTACTGTGACTTTACGTGGGCTGGTCTGTAGCCAGGTGATGAACCCCTGGGACAAAATGTCTGTTCTGGTTCACCTGCCGTTTACAATGAAATCCCTGCAGAGAGCGTGGGGGGTGTGAGGAAGACGCCAGCAGCAGGGGGAGAGGAGAAGTGGGTGTCCCACTGTTCAGATAAAAATGGCCATTTACAAGAGTGGAAATGCTCAGAGCCGGGTGCCTCTGGTTCTGCATCTGACCCTGTATTTAGAGGCCGGCGGAATCGGGCTGGTTTCCAGAGGACAGAACCGCAGCAGCTCCCACGGCCCCCACCGGAAGCGGTTGGTGCTCAGCTCCTCAGACAGTGGGGATTTAGGTGCATAATAATTAACAGCCGGGTTTGAATGTGTCCAGCCAAGTGCCCAGCTGGCGCCATGGAGACGGCTGCACCTTGGGACAGTCACTGGGGTGCTTCTGAAACCGTTGATTATTGTCCAGTGGAGCAAGTGACGTCCTCCATCACCAGAGGCCGCGGCCCAATGGTCAGTGTCACTCAGCAGAGTAACTCCAGGTGGGGCGTATCCCCATGGGTGGGGGCAGGGCCTGGGAGGTGACAGGCCCACATGAAGGATGCGCTGTCCGTGGCTGCACCACTCAAATTAGCAGTAACATTGCAGGGTCCAGGCCACGTTCACAAAGCCATGAGCAGGTGCCACAGGGGCCCCTGAGGGAGCTGGGGCTTGTCAGAGCTGTACCCGAGTTGTCTGAGTGCCCTGTGGCTGCAGCGCTCCCGGGTGCGACGGGTCGATGTCCAAAGCCCATTGGCAGATGGGCCCAGAAGTGCTGCATCGTTCCCACGGCTCCTTTCAGGGAGCAGATAGGGACACAGCTGGCATCAGCCAACCTGCTGCTCTGTGACCCTAGAGGGCTCCCAAAAGGCTGCGATCCCAGGGGCACTGGGCACATGGGCATGGGGCACTCGGCCAGGCTGGGTGAGGCCAAAGCCAGCCCTGAGAATGCCCTGAGCGCCCAACACCCATGTGAGCCCCAAGATGGCGCCCAAAGGACTATTAGCACCAGCCGTAGGTCCTGAACTTTGCAGCCTTGGGAGCAGGTTGTCAAAGAAGGAGCATCGCCCACATCCTGCTGTGACGGCTCCCCTGGGTGTCTGAGTGCCCAGCACTGGGCACCCAAATCCCCCTATGAACCCACTGTGCAGCCCCCTGTAAATCTCTTCTGTTCCCTCGATTTCTCCCCACTCCACTGTGTACATCCCATGCCACCCGCAATAACATACTGCAGCTTTAAAAAGTGCCCTAAACAACCCCCCTCTAGAACAGGCTATATTAACTCTGAACTAAAACAAACCCTCTAGGGTACATTTCCCAAAGAAGTAAATCTCCTTACAAACCTGATACTGATCTAATATCCCCTGTTCATGGACAGAGGCCTAGTCCATGTAACTCAACATCTGGCTCACGTTTTCTCGGTGCCTTTCCTATTTTTCTATCCCAAGGGGAACGTGAAGAACAGGAGAGAGATGATTGCGGGTGAATTTAACAAACTGCACATGCTGCTGAGAGAGGAGGAGCAGCTGCTTCTGCAGAGCCTGGAGGAGGAGGAGAGGGAGACTCTGCAGAGACTAAGGGAAAATGTCACCAAACTCTCCCAGCAAAGCTCCTCTCTGCAGCAGCTGATCCCAGAGATAGAGGAGAAGTGTCAGCAACCAGTTGTCGAGCTGCTAAAGGTGAGATGACATCAAAATTCTCCACCATCCAGAATTAGAACTCAGATCCCTGGGTCTGGATCCCAACCATGAGAGTAAACGTGTTCTGTGGTTTACTGACAATCAGACCATCAGGCTAAGGGCTCCATCAGTTCCAAACTATCGCAGTTCATGTTAGAGGGGAATTCTCCTCATGGAGACCCAGTGAGGCCATGGAAGATTAAATGGATGATACAAAAATGTTACTGAGCTAAACCCATCCCTGCTCTGACTCCAGAACATTGGACCCAACACAGTCAATAAACACAGGTACTGATGGGTTGGGTCCCTAGAAGGGAGAACCCTGGAGCTAAATTCCTGTCTCACCTACATAAATGAACCAAGTGTTAATGCAGAATGGAGTGTGAGGTTTTACCACAAAGCGGTGAAGCCTGGGAGGGTTGATCTATTTTCTAGATGAAAGTTTGATGCCCAGAGTGAGTCTCCCTCAGTGTTATGCACATTGTGTTGATATAGAACATTGATTCTCTTTTTCCTTTCAGGATGTGAAAAGCACATTGAGCAAGTACGTTTCTGATGTTCGTTGCTCTGATATTCTTGGTGGTGGTTCTGGGATGAGGTGTGCACAGAACTGCTGAGTGATGATGGGACGTTTTCTTCATAGGAACGAGAATGTGAAACTCCAGGAACCAGAAGCTGTTTCTACTACCCTGAAGAACGTGTATATAATTTCCCTTGACATGAGGGAAGCGCTGAGGAGATTTTGGGGTGAGTGGAGTCTACTGGGACATTCAGCTGTATTGTGCCTGGGGATCTGGACGGAACCTGGGACCCCAGGACACCCATGGGCCCAGCTGACAGGCCTGGAACTGTGTGATAGCTGGAGGCTGATGCACTGAGTGCTGAGCAGTTTCCCTGCTACTTACAGCCACCTGCTGGTACTTGCCCAGGTGTCTGACCAGGCCCCATCACTCTGACATCCTGACCCCTCCATGGCTGAGTTCATGGGTGTCCCTGAGCC
>VOCN01044770.1:0-19974 GCA_007922305.1 Dermatemys mawii
AGGACAAATTGCTTCCAATAGGGCAATTAGAGCCCAAAGCTGGGGTTCCTCCACCTCTAAGGCAAACCAAACCACCTAAACAGAAAAGACTTTGGGTTCACCCCCTTGGCTAACCACAAGTCACAAAAGCAATGCCCTAGACACTCCAGTTTCCCAGTATCACCACTCACAGCCACGTGTTCTGGGCACAAACGGTTATGAAAATCAATAGCCCAATAAAAGAAAATGGTTCTTCCCAATTCCAAGGAATCAGGCCCCAGACCCAGGTCAACATACAAATTAGATCTTACCCACAAATCCCGCTGTTGCCAATCCCTTTAGAATCTAAAATCTAAAGGTTTATTATACAAGCAAAAAGATATCAGTGAGGGTTAGGAATGGTTAAAAAAATCAATTACATGCAGTAATGGCACAGTTCTTGGTTTAGGTTTGCATCAGTGGTAGAATAAACTGCAGGTTCAAATCAAAGTCTCTGGAATACCTCCACAACATGGATGGGTCATTCAGTCCTTTGTTCCAAGCTTCTATGTGCAGCAAAGTCACATCCAGAGGTAAGAACAAGACTGAAGACTGGAAACTGAAGACAAGATGAAGGGGCTCTAGCAGCTTTATTTATAGTTTTTCCCAGGTGCAAGAACCTCTTTGTTCCTGCTGTGAAAAGTCCGGCCCCATAGAGTTCTGGAGTCACATGGGCATATCACATGACCATACATGATTCAAGCTTTGCAGGTGGCAGCCATTATCCACTAACTGCCTTGCATTGTCCTTTGCTAGACTTTTCATGTGGATTGGAGCACTCCAAGCTTTCAATGGGTCCATTGTGAAGCTGACGGTTCTTGATGGGCCATCAAACTGGCCAGGCAGAGCTAACAGCAACTTGTCTGGGATTTCACCCAGAAACAAAGTATAAGTTTGGGATACAGACACTATATAGCCAACATCCATAACTACAAAACTAATCCATAACTACAAAAATGATGCACACTTACCGATAGCATAATCATAATCAGCAAATCATGCCCTTGTCTCAGACACCGTATATGACCCCCTTTACATAAGATTTGGTGCCCCTACAGGACCTTGCTTGCACCAATGACTTACATGATCTATATGATCCCAGATAATTTCAGTAACGTGACAGAGGTGGCTTGCATAGCGCCGAGAGACTAACCTGTGAGGCAGGAGGTAGGTGATGCCTGCAGCCGAGTGGGGAGCTCTCAGAAGTTACTAAGGGACAGAGACTCCTAAATGCCTTAGTGACAAGGGTTTGGGGTTCACCAAGGCCAGGAAGAGGGTCACTGTGTCTACCTTATAACCCCGGGTGTCAGGTCCCTGCATAGCTTTGATCTAGAGCTCTGAACCCTATATCTGACCAGCAGCCACAGCCTCACACTGGGTCTGTCCCAGCTGGTTACTCCTCACAGGCTGACCTGACCCCGCTTCCAGCCCCAGATTCACCCCTAATTATCCTATTGCCACTCAGAGCCACAGACGTGGAGTGCTGGAGGAGGGAGCTGTGACTCTAGGGTGGGGTTCTTCTCTACAGATGGCTGGCACAAAGGTGGTACTCATCTCTGTCAGGGGCCTGCCCAGTTTCCTTGCTGATGGGGGATGCAGACATTTCTGTGAGATGCATAAAAAGGGTATTTGGCTTCCAAAAGAATGCGAAGAATGTGCAATTGAGAGAGGGAAAATCCAGCTGTTTTTCACTTAGACCTCAGTGGCCTAATGGATAAGGCAGTGGTTTTTTTCAACCAAGGACTATGGGGTCAAGTCCCATCTAAAATGAAGAATTACTTCTTCCCTATATATTACAAAGAAACCTTGGTCTCCTTTTCTAGGAAGCTGGGAAAGTTTGAACACAAAGTACAAAATGCACCAATTCACTAGCAGGCTCTGGCGAAGTCAATGAAGCCATTTGCCTTTCGTTCCCAGTGGGGGGGGGCAGTTCATTTCCCCAGTTCATAGGGGCACTGTGAGCTTCCCTGCATGACAATTGGGGTCACCATCCGGCATCATCACTACTGTGAATGAAACCAGCAGAAGAGCTGCCCTGTCACTCCCCTGGCTGGTTTCCAGGTCAGCCTCTCTCACCTGCTTTCCAACTCCAGCTAACGGGAGCAGCTGTCAGCAGGTCTCTGTTTCTCCATTGCCCAGGAAGTGGGGCTGCACCAGGGACTTGGACCCAGCAGCAGCCAGGCTGGGCTAGTCTGGACAGTGAGTGCTGACCCCCCCTGCTGGGTCCCCGGAGTGTCCTGTGAGCACTAGTGGCAGGCGGGATAGGCCCTCTAAGGTCTGGCTGGAGGCTGGGGGACCTCTAAGCACTGGTGGTGGGGGAGGGTCTCAAAGCACTGGCAACATGGGAGGGGCACAGGCAGAGACTGATAACATTTAACACTGCTGAGGTATGACAACCCCCGCCCCATTTAATGCCTTGTCCCCTGTGCAGACTCTTTGTCAGTCTCTTTTGTTCCTCTCCGAGGACAGCTTCCCCGGCCCTGCCCGCTGGAGTGTGACCCTGCTGTGCCCTGTGGTGTCCTCTCCTGACCTCAGGCAGATCACTCACCCCAGGGACTGGGATTGGCCAGTGCTGAGAGTGGGGGCAGTGACCACTACAGTGCCCGGGCCGGCTCTCAGTGCCTGTCACACCACCGGCTCTCTCCCAGCAAGTGTCCATGCTCTGCAAGGCAGCAGAATGGCCCAGATCTACCATCCCAGCCTTGGTACGGCCATGCTGGCCACTGTGGGATGTGGCTGTTGTCGCAGGCCTGGTTTAACCACCTGGTGCTTCCTCACCTGCTTGGCTGCTGGGAGCCTTCAGTGCCCTGCAGGCCCATGAATGACACAGAGGTGGGGGTGACCATTGTGTGAGTGCTGGGGGTTAGTGGGGGGAGGGGAAGAGCTTTCTGTCCCCGCTGTGGTGCCAGGGATGGAGAGAGGAGAGCTCCAGTTGTGGTTGCACATGGCAGGGGTGGGGGAAGGAATAAAGGGAGCTGAAATCAATCCAGCTCCACCTTTGATCCTGGAGTAAGGGCTTCATCCCTGGAGACACGGTGCCCCCTGCCCTAGTGGGGCACATGGCCCTGTCCCACCCCACCCCACCTTCCACCCGTGTGACTCTCCTCGCTGGCTAACCTGCCTCCAGCACTCTGCTCACGTCATTAGCCAACGCTCCCTGCAGCGCAGAGTGAGCCACCAACTATGGTACCAGGGGAAGGAACACGTGGATAGAAACAAGCCCTGGCTAAGGTGCTGCTCTCACCAACATGCACCCGGCTTGAGCAAAGTATTGAATTAGCCTCCACACACTTCATTACCTCACCCGCAGATCACAGTGATCTCAGCCCAAGAGTTTGACTCCTCCCTCCTCAGTGTCCCTGGCTGGAATTCCCCATTCCCCAGGGCCAAAGGAGGGGTGAAGCCATTTGGTTAATGAAAACCAGGGCTCCAGGTGAGGTTTGAACTCACAACCTCAGCATATCTCCTCTCAGCACTGCTCTAGAAGTACTGTGTGCTAACCAATTGCACCACTGGAGCACCTGTTTGCTCTGCTTCTCCCAGGCCCTTAGGTTGATAAATGCAAAGAGTGACTCCAAAGAATTCTCACTCGAGTTGAGAGCTGTTGGAGAGCTTATTCCTTCTTTTTTTCATTTCCCTGGGCCTTCTCGCATGAACAGACAGCAATACCCCAAGCCCAAAGGTGTAAACAATTTAATGTTCATTGGGGTGAACTTCCAGCAAGCTTAAATCCAAGTTCTTTTTTCCCTGTTTTCAAATCCCAACTTCCTTCCTGTTTGTCCCTAATTCATAGAGGAATATTCTTAGCTATATCTTAACTAATCTTTCTACTGAAATTTACCTAACCAATCCTAACATATTGCAACAGGATTAGTCTCCAATTATATCCCCCTACTTTACTTACTTTACTCCCAGCAAAATGAATTATACATCAGACAGAAACAATCACAGAACCAGACAGAGACCATGCAAATAAACAAGAGCAAAGTAGGAACTAGACTGACAAAACAATACAGAAGTGAGGATTTCACAGTTACATCTCTAAAGAGAGAAGGGTTTCCCAGCTGTGTCTATTGATAAGTGAATTCTTACCAAACAGAAAAGTATCAAACTAAACTTCCTTTTACATGTTCTAGGCTCTTCCCTTTCTCTGCAGGGGATAGATCGGATCCCCTTTCTAACAGCCCCAGATTGCCTTATCTTGGTAGGACTGATTTGGGACATGAGAATTTGATTGTACAATTCCCAGCTTATGGCTGCTGCTGCTGCTTAGCTAAAGGCATTGGCTTAAGACCAGGGCCTTCAACTGAAGGGTGTGTCCCCATGTTGTTTTCAGGCTACTGAGTCTCTGGAAACACGAAGACTGAGTATAACCCCTGGCAGATACAGCTTCTGACCTGGAGATATAGCTCAGTGATAGCGCACATGATTTGCATGTATAAAGGCTTGGCTTCAATCCCCAGCATTTCTCTGTTCTCTTTTCAGCCTGCTGCTTTGCTTACCCCAGAAGGGATGTGGCCCAGTAGACTCCCTGCATGAGTTTCAAACCTGCTCAGTGAGGAGCCAGTGCAAATTGCATAGAAGGTCTGGTGGAGGCGGGGGGGGGGTTCTGTTCCTTGATATGGGCTACCAACTAGATATTGAGCTGTTGATCACTACCTATTCAGCCCAACAATCTCGCCAGCTTTTTATCCAATCCATACATTTTTAACTTGCTGGTAAGAATACTGTGGGAGACCATGTCAAAAACTTTGCTAAAGTCAAAGAATATCAAATCCACTGCTTTCCCCATATCTGTAGAGCCAATAATGTCATTAGGTAGGTCAGACATGATTTTCTCTTGGTGAATCCATGCTGACTGTTCTTGATCACCTTCCTCTCCTCCAAGTGCTTCAGAATGGTTTCCTTGAGGATCTGCTCTGTGATTTTTCCAGGGACTGAGGTGAGGCTGACTGGCCTGTAGTTCCCCGAGTTCTCCTTCTTCCCCCTTTTTAAAGATGGACATTAGATTTGCCTTTTTCCATTCATCCGGGACCTCCTCCGATCACCGCGAGTTTTCAAAAATAATGGCTAATGGCTCTGCAGTCACGTCAGCCAATTGCCTCAGCATCCTGGGATGCCTTAGATCTGGACCCATGGACTTGTTCATGTCCAGCTTTTCTAAACAGTCCTTAACCTGTTCTTTCACCACTGAGGGCTGCTCACCTCCTCCCCATACTGTGTTGCCCAGTGCAGCAGTCTGGGAGCTGACCTTGTCTGTGAAGACGGAGGCAAAAAAAGCATTGAGTACATTAGCTTTTTCCACATCCTCGGCCACTGGGTTGCCACCACTGTTCATTAAGGGTCCCACGTTTTCCCTGACCTTTTTCTTGTTGCTAACGTATCTGTAGAAACCGTTCTTGTTACTCTTCACATCCCTTGCTAATTGCAAATGCAGGTCTGTTTTCACCTTCCTGATATCAACCCTGCATGTTCAAGCAATATTTTTATACTTCTCCCTAGTCATCTGTCCTAGTTCCCACTTCTTGTAAACCTCCTTTTTGTGTTTAAGCTCACCAAACATTTCACTAAGCCAAGCTGGTCGCCTGCCATATTTGCTATTCTTTCTGCACATTGGGATGGTTTGATCCTGAACCCTCAGTAAGTCCTTTTTTAAAATACAGGCAGCTTTCCTGGACTCCTTTCCCCTGCATATTAGCCTCCCAGGGGATTCTGCCCATCAGTTCCCGAAGGGGGTCAAAGTCTGCTTTTCTGAAATCCGGGGTCCACATTTTGCTACTCCCCTTTCTTCCTTTTTCTAGGATCCTGAACTCATCCAATGAATGGTCACTGCAGTCCAGGTTGTCACCCACTTCTACTTCTCTACCATTTTCTTCCCTGTTTCTAAGCAGCAGGGGAAGAGGAGGACGTCTCCTGGTTGGTTCCTCCAGTGGTTGCACAAAGACATTGTCCTCAACACTAAAAATTCTAGTGCTGGTTCCATAGTGTAGTGGTTATCACATCTACTTTACACGCAGAAAGTCCTGGGTTCAAGCCCCAGTGGAACCAAAGCAGGTGGCTTTATTTTAAGACCAGGTGGCTCCATCAGTAGAACAGCGGCTCTTGAAGTGAGAGTATCAACCCCCTTGGGAGGGTCGTTGGCTGCTTCCCGGTGGGTTGCAAGCTCCTGGTGACACTGAGAAGCAATTGAATTGATAACTTCCACATTCGGTGGCTGTTCGGCGGATGTGCCGAGCGCTCCAAATTGTCCACAGAAGTGCTTCCGAAACTGGAATTAATCACTTTGGCGTGTCCGCCAAAAAGCCGCTGAATGTGGAATTTATCAATTCAGTGGCTTTTTGGTGGACACATAAAGATCGCATCAAGAAGCAAGTTTCTAAATAAGGGTCCCGGTCCTGCAAAGTTTAAGAACTGCTGTGGTAGAGTATCAGGCTCTTAATCTGAGGATCCAGGGTGTTACCCAAAATTTGGCCCAGCTACTAAGCTTAGGGAGAAATGAGGACCCACCAGACTTTGACAGAAAGCAGCACATTTATTACATTGATATCTAAGTTCCAAAGAAGGGGGGCAGGAGGAGGTGGGGCAGGTCACACTCACACTCTCATATTCACGCTCCCAGGACAGGCACAGCACTGGAGGTGTCAGGATCTTTCAGGCTAAGTGTCCCACAGTGCAGCAGTGGATGGTGTGATGAGGGTAAATCTTCCCAAGGCAGATGGAATGCAACTCACTTGGTCCGGACCAAGGGCCTTCTCGGGAGGTACAAGCTTGAGAGAGAGAGAGAGAGAGAGAGAGCACATGGCACCTTCCCCTTTTAAGGACCAGCTTCTGGCCTGCGACTAGAGATGACTTGGCTGCATCTGGTTCGTCACAGTCCATGCAGTGTCCATGCTTTGAGTGTGTGATTGCTACTCAATTAAGTGTCCCAGACACCTTGTCTACCATTGGAGCTCTTCTGTCTTCTAGCTGTTTAAACAGCCCATTCATCTCCCAAGCACTCCAGGAGGGAGGGGTGGGGGAAAGCCACTTCACAGGTATTCAAACAGGGAGAGGAGACAAGGGGCGGGGGCGGGTTGTAACAGACTTTTGAGGTATACACAGGATACAGATCACTGCTGCTCCTACAACACAGGGTTCAAGCTCCTGTCTGGGCATTCAGTTTCTCAAAGGGAGGGAGAGCTCAGTGGTTTGAGCATTTGCCTACTGAACTGAGAGGTATGAGCTCAATTCATGTGGGCTGTGTCACAGGGCACACTAGGCCTCATCAATGCCTTAGCATTGGATCATCTTTGGCCGAGTCACTGCTAGGAGCACCTTCAGCGATGGAGGCAGTTCCCCGCAGCAGTGGCTAACTGGGTTTAGATGGGCATTGAATGGCTGACCATGGTGGAAAATAAAGTGAGTCATTAGCAGAGTAGAGACAGTTGTGGGCTGGGCTCTGGAACCAGGATAAATCCTGATTGCCTCCTGCTGATCCTTGTTTCTAGGTAAGAAGGGGTTTTTGACCAGCAACTGGGAGCAGTTCAGTTTTGGGTTTAGCACTGGATCAGTTCCTCCAGGTTTCTCATAAGCACACAGGGCTCTTAATGGGTACTAAGTGCCCAGGATTGGCCCAGAAAGTGTGTATTACTAGTGACTGCATTATTCCTTTGTTGGTATTTCAAATTGCATTCCTGTCTGTGATTTCATTTTGCTTTGTATAATGGGGTTTTCTACTGGATCTGATATTTTAATTATCAAAAAAGAAAAAAGACAAAGGATCTCATGTCATAGCAATTACTGCCAAGGCAGCCTCCTTGTCAATGTGATAGTCTTTTCATTAATTCCACCGTGGTGATGTGTTTCTTTCCAATGCTCCTCTGCAAAGAAGCCTTTTCCTTACCAAAAAATTACTTAGGCCTGGGCTACACTGCAGGGTGGGATTTGACCTACAATATGCAATTTCAGCTATGATATTCATGTAGCTGACCCAAAATGAATTCAGCTTAATAGACTGAACTTACACTCCTCATAGAATCAAAAATTAGCTCTAACATTCCACAGTAGAGAGAGACAGAATGCAATAGACCTAAAGAACCCTTAAGCAAAACCCCAACCAAAAACTAAAAAAACCTACCAACAGCCTTTCTCACACTCACAGTGTTCTGAAACGCCTGGCCCTTGCCCAGTGAGTGCTACCTAGATGATGGTGAATCCCTCCAGCATAACAAGGGCCAAGTACATGTCCATAGTCCTTCATTCACAAAATCAGGGTAACATCACTTTATCATTCCTGCCCCAATAACATAGAAACTGGAGCTCCCACATCAATCGAAGTGGCCATGTGGGCTGCTGTGAGCTCAGGCTAGGCGCGGTAGGTGTGCCTATGCAAATTGATCAGCCCCAAAGTTATTTTCCACCACTCACTGCAATTCCCATAATTCACCACCAGATGTCACAATACATCTCATTCCTGACACTGCTTACATACAGACATAATATAGCCAACATTCATAACTTTAACTACAAAAAAATACACACGTACCGAAAGCATTATAATCAGCCGATCATAACCTGGTCGTAGATACATTATATGATCCCCTTTACCTAAGATTTGGTGCCCCTACAGGGCCTTGGTAGCACCAATGATACCAGATAATTACAATAATGTGACAGGGGAGTTGGCCTGGTGCGGGGACTAAGCTGCAGGTTGGGAGTGCCCGGTATCGGTCTAGTGAGGGGGCTGGGCTGCGTGTCAGGAGTGAGGGGCACCGGCCTAGTGTGGGGGCTGGGTTCCAGGTCGGGAGTGAGGTGAACTGTCTGAGACAGATAGGGGCTGCAGGCCAGGAGCAAGGGGCAGAGACCTAGTGCGGGGGCTGGGCTGTGGGTTGGGAGTGAGGGGCACCGGCCCAGTGCGGGGGCTGGGCTGAGGTGGAAGGAGGGGGGAATGGGAGGGTGTTTGGGTTGGCGGCTGAGGGCCCCACAGGTGGAAGGATAGGGAATGGGAGGGTGTTTGGGCTGCAGCACCCATGGGCAAAAATTGTTGGTGCTGTGCACCCACCAGCAGCTCACCTCCACTCACCTCCTCCCCTGAGTGCTCTGCCACCTCCTGCTTCTCCCTCCCAGTGCTTCTGTGGAGCTGCCCTTCCTGCTTCCAGAGCATCCAGTGGCCTGAAAGCAACATGGCCCTGTACTGAAGCCAATGCCTTTGGCTAAGCAGCAGAGGCCACCATAAGCTGGGAAGCAAACATCACATTCCAAACCAGTCCTTGAGATAAGGCAATCTGGGGCTGTTAGAAGGGTGATCTGATCTATTTCCTCCAGAGAAAGGGAAGAGCTGAATGGAAGTTTAGGTGGAGACTTTTCTATTTGGCAAGAATTCACTCATCAGTAGACACAGCTGGGAAACTCTTCTGTCTTGAGAGATGTAGTTATGAAATCTGCCCTTCTGTATTGTTTTGTCAGTATAGTCCCCACTTAGCTCTCATTTAGTTGCATGGTGTCTCTGTGATTCTGTGATTGTTTCTGTATGCTGTATAATTCATTTTGCTGGGTGTAAACTAATTAAGGTAGGGGGATATAATTGTTTGACTAATCCTGCTACAATATGTTAGGATTGGTTCGGTAAATTTCAGTAGAATGACTGGTTAAGATATAGGTAAGAATATTCCTATATAAATTAGGGGCAAACAGGAAGTAAGCTGGGAATTGAAAATCAGGAAAAATGAAGTTGAGTTGGAGCTTGCTGGAAGTTCACCCCAATAAACATTGAATTGTTTGCACCTTTGGACTTTGGGTATTGTTGTTCTCTGTTCATGCGAGAAGGAGCAGGGAAGTGGAAAAGAGAAGGAATAAGCTCTCTAACAGCTCTCAACTCCAGTGAGAATTCTTTGGGGTCACTCTTTGCCTTTATCAGCCTAGGGGCCTTTGAGAACTAAAATTAACAGGTGCTCCAGTAGCATGATTGGTTAGTGCACAGGCACAGGATTGTGGGGTGGGATGGGCCGGGGGTAGGGGGAGACCTGGGGGCCTGTAGTCCATTACCAGAGCTGATCACTTCAGGCCTGACTAGGCTGGAGGGAACTAGGGAAGGGGGCTACAGGAAGAAGAAGCCAAGTGACCTGAGTGCAGATGTCTGTCCTCCACACACCAGTGCTGGCCTATGTTCTCTATTCACTTCCTAATGCCATTGGGCAGATGAGAGAATGCCCAACATGGGGCAGAGACCAGGAGGAGGAGCAGCAACCCAGAGCCCATTCAGATGGATGGAAACCAGACAGTGGACTGCAAACACTCTTGTCTATGGAGAGAAACATGTTCTGTTAGCATTGAGTGGGTCCATGAGACAAAAGTCCCTGAATCTAACTGGACATGTGAAGGTTGAGGGAGCCCTGTCTTCCCATTCAGGGAGTTGTCAGGGCCCAGGGAAGGGGAACTATTAGTGTTCCTGAATAATGGTTAGAGCAAATTGCCTCTAACCAGAGATACTCAGGCCTCAACTGTCTGTCTTCCATAACCCTGGGTGTGAAGAACTGATCCCTGCACTCTGCTCCCTGTCTGTATTGACTCTAGCTTCTTTCAGAGGATTGCACATTGTGGCTAGGTACAGAGCTCTTTGGGATAATGGCAGTGGGAAGGGACAATAGTGTGTTGTGCAGGGTGATTGCTTTGGGTGGAGAAGTAGCCAGGTGCCTGTTCAGTGAGCCATTCCTGCCTCGAGGGGTGGAGGAAAAACCCCTGTAGAATAGCAAGAGCCAGAATTAAAACCATTGCTGGATGTGACATTCACTTTGTCTTCTTGGGGCAGGGGGCTTTTCTATTAACCTGGGTAGCTCAGTGGGTAGACCATCAGACTCTTAATCTGAGGGAACAGGGTTCAAGCCCTGGTCTAGGCTCTGGGCTTTTAAGTTGCCTTATGACTCTTGAGGCTGTCCAGCGCTGAGAGCTGCACAGGGATTCCCAGAAACTGTGGCCATTTCCTGGGAAGGCCCCTTTCTCCTGAGATGTCCATAAGAAGGAGGAGAAGGCCTAGAAATCACAGTTTCTGGCTGCAGAAAGTGCTGTGGGGCCAGGTGCTGAGGGGGAGAGAGAGAGAGAAACAATGAGTCCACAGTGCAAATATACAGGGGGGTCAAAACATAAGAATGACCCTACTGGCTCAAACTGAAGGTCCATTTAGTGCAGCATCCTGTCCTCCATCAGTGGCTGGTGCCAGGTGCCCCAGAGAGAATGAATAAATGATCCATCCCCTGTTGCTCATTGCAACTTCTGGCAACAGCAGACACCATCCCTGCCCATCCCATTGGCGGATCCATCCTCTATGTACTTATCTAGCTGTTGGGTTTTTTTTGTTTTTTTTTGAACCCTGTGATAGTCTTGGTCTCAAAATCATCTGGGAGGGAGTTCCACAGTTTAATTCTGTGTAGTGTGAAGAAATACTTCTTTTTGACTGGTTTAAACTTGGTGCCTATTAATTTCTTAGTAAACAGGACATTTTTATCAACTTTCTCTACATCAATCAGGGTTTTATAGACCTCAAGCATATTGTCCCTTAGGCGTCTCTTTTCCATGCTGAAAATTCCCTGTTTTATTAATCTCTCCTCCTATGGAAGATGTGCCATACCCCTAATCATTTTTGTTGCCCTTTTCTAATTCCAAACTATCTTTTCTGTGATGGGATGACCATATCTTCACACATTATTCAAGATGTGGGCATACCATGGATTTCTATAATGGCAACATGATATTTTCTGTCCTATAATCTATCACTCTCTTAATTATTCCCAACGTTCTGTTTGTTTTTTTGACTGCTCCTGCACATTGAGTGGACATTTTCAGAGAACTATCCTCACTGACTCCAAGATCTCTTTCTTGAGTGGTAAAAGTAATTTAGACCCCATCATTTAACATATATAGTGGGAATTAGGCTTTCCAATGTGCATTACTTTCCATTTATTAACATTAAATTTCATCTTCCATTTTGTTGTCCAGTCACCCAGTTGTTGAGATTCTTTTTGTAGCTCTTCACAGTCTGCTTTAGACTTAACTATCTAGAGGAGTTTTGTATGACCTACAAATTTTGACACTTTACTATTTACTCCTTTTTCCAGATCATGGAGAAACAAATCCTCTAAGCCAACCTCGCTACAGACCTGTGCCAGGTAGTGCTCATTGTAAAAACATTTCCTCTGAAGGTTGAGAAAATGGGACCAGAGGTCCTCAGTCCGGCTGACACAATTAAAATCCTCCCATGACACCAAACACCGTGTGGTCCAGAGGAAGGGAGCCAGTTCCTTCCATTGATCTTTCCTTTCACACCTTAAGTGGGGACCATATACACATAAACAGTGGTAACCAGTGCCACAGAGCACAAAGTCCACCAGTAATGCCCTCCCTAGTCAGAGCTCCATCATCTTCTATACTCACACTGCAAATGTGACGAACAAGACTCCAACCCCATCATTCCTTCCGTGGCCTGGAGGACCAGAGAGAGAGGCCCTTCCTCCAGTCACCCTCTGCCCATCGAGCTACCCTAAAGGGATTAATGTGCATTTCCTGAACACCCCCCAGGTCCAAGTCCAGCTGCTACAAGGCACTGAACATCAAGCACCTTCTCCTTTGCCCCCGAATCCCTGCCACGTTCCACAGAGCCACTTTTATACATGCCCCATCCCTTGTACTACCCATGCTTAGCTGTGCTGAGGAGATTTTGTCCCCAGTTCCTCCCCATCTCCAAAGGCCACCCGGCCTCATTCTCTTCCTGCCATATTGGGTTGACCAATAAGTCATATGGGAAAGACAGCTCTCATCTCTCACTGTTAAAGGTCAGGGGGGCCAATGAGGAGCAGAAGCCCCTGTTCTGTTGTCCTGCTTGTGAGCTCAAAACCAGGCATTTACCTCAGGTAAAGGTGTTGCTGCACTCCCAGTAAACAAGCCACCCCTGTATGGGTAACCATCAAAGGGCCTGTCACAGCCTGGGGTTGAATCAGGGACCTTTAGATTTTTAGTCTAACACTCTCACTACCGAGCTACTTTGGCAGATGCAGATTTGTTTTTTGTCCTGGTGCTTCACTGTCTGGGATGTTTTTGTCAGCTGTGGTACCCAAAAAGGACATCATACAGAGTGCAACATCACCCCCTGCTCCACCTCAGGCTCTGCCCCCACTCTCCTTGTTCCCCCAAACCCGCATTCCATCTCTTCCCACCCTACCCTATCCTGCCCTGGGCCTTCCTTCCCCATTCCTCTCTCTCCCCCACTCCTTCCTGTCCCAGCTCCTACCACTCTAGTGCCTCTTGCACAGCACTGAACAGCTGATCACTGGCAGGCAGGAGGCTCTGGGGGTGAAGGGGATGAGTCTGTCAGACAGGCCTGCTAGCAGGTGGGAGGTGCTGGCTGCCACTGGGTGCTGAGCACCAATTATTTTTCTATTGGTGCTGTAGCCCCGTAGCACCCTTGGAACCAGTGTCTCTGGCTGCACTGACTTGGGGACTTTCACAATGTAGAGAAAGGAGCAGCAGCTGGGGTTATGTCTGATCTAGGGGGTACTAGGGGAGCAGCAGGGGGTTGAGGTGCTGAGAATTTTCCTGATACCTCAGGGACACAGTGTGAGGCGCTGTCCCAGGATCTCTATGAATGGAGCAGACCAGGATTTACTTGGGGTGGGGAGAGAAGGGAGAGTGTCTCAGGGGTGTGTAGAGGGGTATTGCTGGGTTAGAGACTGGCTAAAACGTAGGCCTCTCTGTGAGCAGGATTTGAACCTACGCAGGGGAACCCTAGTGGATTTCAAGTCCAACGCCTTAACCACTCGGCCATCACAGCTGGGACCCCTGTGATGCCCTTATGAGAGAGAAACTGGTAAATAGTCACAATGCCCAGGCTTGACATCATCTGAAATCCAGAATTCCCCCAGCCAACCTGGCTCCCAAAGCACAGAGGGAACTTGGGGTTTGTTCTCTTCATTTAGCCATGTGCAGTAGCACAGACAGTGCTTTGAGAAGGCAACTTAAAACCAAAGTGGATCAACAGGGGCTTCAATCCTAAAATTAACAAACTGATGCATCATCAACTGGGCTAGTCAGGTGTGTTGAAAACACTTCCCCTTCCACCACATAAGCAAGGCAGGAGACAGAAGCAAGGGGAAAAAAGTCCAAGGAACCCTTCCTCTTTCTCCACAGCCACTGCCTGTCAACTGGATTCCTCCTCATTGTCCTTTCTGTGCCTCAATCTGATGAAATTTCTGCATCAAAATCCTGCACCTGGCTCCATAGAATTAACTCTCACATCTCGCTGGGGACTCTACTTCTTGTGCCCAGAGAGTCTCTGTCCTGCTCAGTAGCTGACCCAAGAAACACGGTGTCCACCTTTTCTCAAGAAGTCCTTGGAGCAGCTTTTTTCTATGTCTAATGGCTAAAGTGTCTGGCTGCCAATCAAATAATTGAGGGCTGGAGTCCATTTGCTGTTGTGCATGGGCAATTTTCCCTTTGTGCTGAAAATCCTGATTTTTTTCAGCCCTTGAACCTCTTCTTGGTCACTCAGGCCAATGTTCTGGCTTCAGCTACAGCCCCAGGAAGGAGTTGGGGGTGGGACATCAAACACATGGATCAAATCTGTGGGAATGAGGTGAAGCAGCAAGAAACCTAACCAAAGACCTGAACCTCTTGACAGGAGTCACCAGGAGACATCTCACTCTTGCATAGCTGGAGACAGAAGTTAGTACTTCAAACTCCAAAGTTTTACAACAAACCAACATAAGGTTGTGATGGTGGGATCCAACTGAGAGTGCCAAATCAGGACAAATTGCTTCAAACAGGACATTTACAATCCAAAGCTGGGGTTTCTCCACCTCTAAGGCAAACCAAACAAGCCAAACAGAAAAGACTCTGGTTTTGCCCCACTGGCTAGCCACACGTCACACAAGCAACTCCCTTAGACACTCCAGTTTGCCAGCATCACCACCAGCAGCCACCTGTCCTGGGGACAAATGGTTATGAAAATCAATACACCGAATAAAGAAAACGGTTCTTCCCAATTCCAAAGAATTAGGCCCCAGGTCAATATACAAATTAGATCTTACCCACAAATCATGCTGTTGCCCATCCTTTAGAATCTAAAATCTAAAGGTTTATTATACAAGGAAAAAGATCTAGGTGAGGGTTTGAAATGGTTAAACGAAATCATATACATGTAGTAATGACAAATCTCTTGGTTCAGGCTTGCATCAGTGGTAGAATAAACTGTAGGTTCAAATCAAAGTCTCTGGAATGCATCCCCTGGAGCAGGGTTTCTCAAACTGGGGGTCGTGACCCCCCGGGGGTCGCCATGCGCTTCCCAGGTAGTCGCAAGCTTCTGCCGCCACTTAAAAGCCGCTGAATGAATTGCTTCCACATTCCGCGGCTTTCAGGAGTGCTTGGCATGTCCGCCGAAATACCGCTGAATGCGGCAGTAATTTATTCGGCGGCTTTTCGGTGGACATACAAGGGTCCGCTGTGGCAGCCGAGGAAGGAAAAATGGGTCGTGGTTCTCAAATGTTTGAGAACCACCGCCCTGGAGGGATGGGTCATTCAGTCCTTTGGCCAGAGCTTCAATTTGTAGCAAAGTCCCATCCAGAGGTAGGAGCAAGGCTGGAGACTGGAGACTGAAGACAAGATGGAGGAGCTGTGGCAGGTTTATTTATAGTTTTCCCCAGGTACAAGAATCTCTTTGCTCCTGCTGTGAAAAGTCCAGCCCCATGGAGTTCTGGAGTCACATGGGCAGATCACATGACCATGCATGACTCAGGATTCCTAGGTGGCAGCCATTGCCCACCATCTATCTTGCACATCCTCTGCTAGATTTCTCATGTGGGTTGGAGCATTCCAAGCTCCCGAGTCCATTGTGTAGCTGATGGTCCTTAATGGGCCATCAAGCTGGGTAAACAAAGCTAAGGCCAAGGGTTCTGGAATGTCCCCCACAACATAGCACAATATTTGGAAAGACAGACAGTAGAGAGCCAATATTCATAACTTTAACTACAAAAATGATACACACATACAAATAGCATAATCAGCACACCATAACATGGTCTTAAACACCTCATATGACCCCCTTTATGTACTATTTGGTGCCCCTGCAAGGCTTTGTTGTACCACTGAGCTATATAATCCCAGATAGTTACAGTAACCTGAAAAAGGTCCCAATGAGATTGGAACTCAGATTGCAAGACTCGAAGTCCTGAGTGCTGACCATTACGCCATGGGACCCTCAGGCTGGTGTGTGTGAGGAGTCTGTCAGCCCCTTATTACAACTTAGTGGGGTTTTCGCTTGGCTAGTTCCCAGTACAAATAGAAGGGGAAGGGTTAATGGGAAATCAGGACTTGGAGTCTGGCACTCCCCAGGGACAATGAGGAGAAGCCAAAGATCCAAGGTAGCCAGACCGACAGGGCAGGCTGTGTAATGAGGGAGTCACCAGGCCAGGGGTCTCATACCCTATGTGAGCTGGAACTACCTGGGCCAGAGTGGGGACCGAGAGCAGGAGTCCAAGAAGAGCCGGGGAGAAGAGCTGCACAGGTGTAGTGCCAGAAACTGCTACCTGTAGGAATTTGCTACCTGTAGCAGTTACTGATACCTGGGGTTGTTCTTATTTGTTGACTTGTCCTAATTTGCTAAAACTTGACAGTGGAGTGGGACAGAAGCATCTAGTCTTTGGTTTCCAAACAACTCTGCCTGGTGCACAATTACCTGTATCAATTACCTCTTTATACAGACTCCTGATGTCACTTGCGGGAGGGGGTGGAGGAGAGAAAGAGGCAGAGCAGGGGCTGGAAAAGGTGGGGTGGGGACTTGGGAGAAGGGGTGGAGTAGGGGCAGACCCTGGGGTGCAAAGGCAGTGAATTGTCCCTGGCCCCTGCACCCGTCTAGGGCTGGCCCTGAAGGGAAGCACTGACTATGTCAGTGACAATAAACCTGAGCAGCATGGTGGGGGAGAAGGAAGGAGATCAGCTCTCATCAGGTCTTTTCTCTCCAACCAGGTGAGCCACACACGGCTCTCTCCTGGTCTCAGTCTAGAAACTGGACACCAAGGAGCCATTTCCCCCCATGAAGGGCATTGAGTGCCCCTGTGGGGCTGGGGTGGGGAGCGCTGCTGCTGGCTGTGGGGGCTGGTGCGGGGGTTGATGTCTGCACAGACTCTCAGCTGTCAGGCAGGAGGGGGCACTGGGGACCTTATCAGACTGTCTCAGTGAAGGGGAGTGACAGACCAGTCCAGATGCCCTCCAGAGCATGAAGCAGCATCCACCCCTGCAGTCAGGCAAGGAGCATTTCCCACAGCCTGGAGCTGAGAGGGAGGCGGCAGCTGCTGTTCCAGCTCCTCGGGGACAGGCCTGTCAGCCCCCAGACACTTCTCACTGCCACAGCTAAGGGCATCGGGTTCCTCCAGCAGGAGTGTGGAGCAGCCATTAGTTCTCCTGTTCACACTCCTCTGGGGTGTGAACATCGGGGAGGGGAGGCAGAACCCCACTTCTCTCCCTAAATGACGTCCAGTGGGGAAGCCAGGACAACACGGTGGGGCAGAAAGTGGTGTCCAGACTCTCACCACCAGGGTCTAGTCTAGCTCAGGGACCAGCTCAACTTCCTCCCCACATCACTGCTCCCCCAGTCCTCTTCCGCCACCAGGCCAGTACAAGAACTAGGCAGGAATGGGATGAGGAAGCAAGTCAAGCTGAGCAAGGCAGGGAAAAGCAAATCTTGTCTTCATGGGCCATTTCAAATGATGTCCTTTGGGGCTGCTGAAACAGCTGCCAAAGTAGCTCAGTTGGGAGAGCATTAGACTGAAGCTCTAAAGGTCCTTGGTTTAATCCCAGGCTTTGGCAGGCCTCTTCATCTTTCTTTGCAAACTGGTGGCTTGTTTTCTGGGAGCCCAGCAGCACCTTTACCTGAGGTGAGTCCCTGATTTTGAGCTCAGCAGCAGGACAACAGAGCCTGGGCTTCTGCTCCTAGTTGGCCCACCTCACCTTTAACAATGAGAGACGGGAGCTGTCTTTCCCACATGACTTCTTCTTCGACCCACTGTGGCAGGAGGAGAGTGAGGCAGGGTGGCTCTCGGCACTGGTGCCAGAGCAGGCAGGGACTGGGGACAAAAGCTCTTCTGCACAGCTGAGATAGGGCGGTACTGAGGAAGGGGCATCTGTAAAAGTGTCGATGTGCCCAAACCCCCACTCTTTCCTGGGCCTTTAGCTAAAGGCAGAATATTGGTCAGAGTGGCCAGGAAGAGGTTCCAGACCGGAAGACAGCAGGACTTTCAGCAGAAAGATAAAACTGCACAAAACCAACTACAAAGGGACTCAAACTCTCAATCACTTGATCCAAAAAACAGATACCTTATCCACTAGGCCACACAATCAGAACACTGTTAAGAGCTTCTTTGGAGAAGGTGGACACTGTGTTTCTCAGGTCAACTACTGAGGAGGACAGAGACTCCCTGGACAGAAGAGCTCCAGGAAGATTTGAGCCTTAATTCTATGAAGCCAGGTGCAGGACTTTTGCCAGGAGGATTAGGCACGGGGCATTGGGGTGCAGCGGATGGACTGGCTGTCTAGGTGGGGAGATTTAGTCCCAAAGATGCACAGGAGGGAGGAAGAAGAATCCAGATGAGGGGCAGTAGCTGTGAAGAAAAAGAGGAGAGATTCCCTGGGACTTTTTTTGCCTTTTGCCTGCCCTCTTGCACTTGTGGTGGAAGGGGTGAATATTTTTAGCAAGCTAAGCTAGCTCCTTTGATAGACCATGAGGCTTTTAACTGAGTGGTCCTGTATTTGAGCCCTTGTTTTAGCAGTTGGTTTCTAATATTTGTGCGTGCCACTCACCAAACGAATCCTGGTTGAGTCCAGAGCCACACACGGATTCCCACAAGCCATGACAATTTCCTGGAAAGGCCCCTTTCTCCTGCTGAGTGCTTAGGAAGCAGGCTAAAAGTCCCCATCCACAGGGACAGGCCCAGAAAGTGCAGCCTCTGGTTGGTGGGAAGCACTGTGGGGCCAGGTGCTTAGAAAACCAAGGGAAGGGAGAGAGCAGGAGAGAGAGGGGAGAAGAGAGAGGGAGCAGCTGCAGAGAAGCTGTGAGTGCAGAGTACAAGCTGCCAGCTGAGGGTCACAGATGTCTAGAGACTGTGACCCCATCTGCTCCCATAGCATAAGGGGCACTGTCAGATTGCTGAATACTGCAGGCTGAGCTCAGATCTTGGGGGACTTTGGGACCCATAGCTCCATAGCTAAGCACAGGTGGAGTTTCAAGGCTTTGTCTTGCTCTTTCAAATCATGTGGGAGCCAGTCATTTGCCTGATAGCTGTTATGACATAACATCTGAAATCAACAAGATAAAATTCAATAAAAACAAGGGAAAAGTACCACACTTAGGAAGGAATAATCAAATGCACACCTGCAAAATGAGGAATTACTGGCTATGGATCTAACATTGAATATGAGTCAGTGACATGATGCAGTTGTGAAAAAGGCTAATTATCATTCTGGGATGTATTAGGAGGAGTGGCATATGTAAGACAAGGAAAGTAACTGTCCACTCTACTCGGTCCTGGAGCCTGCACCAAGCACCCAAACTGCATCCCAGAGCCTAAATCCGGCACCCAAATCCCCTTCCCCTGCACTCTAGACCTTTCCGCTACCCAAACGCCCTCCCACAGCCTTAGGCAGATGTGGGAGGGTAGAGTTTGGGGTGGGGGCTCTGGGCACATCAAAATATCTACAAACTTGCCATGGTAGGCTTGAACAATCCTCATCTACTAACAGCCAAACAAACTGATCCATGGTGCACAGAAATGCCAGTCTGGGGGTACATAGCAACCTGCACATCCGCCTGCCAGTGCTAGAGCTTTCATGGTGCTAGTGTGGATGCTCGGTGCTGGGTACAACACATGAAGAAGAAGAAGCAGAGTAGTGCAGCGGAAGTGTGCTGGGCCCATAACCCATGGATCGAAACCATCCTCTGCT
>VOCN01044795.1:0-12654 GCA_007922305.1 Dermatemys mawii
AGTATTTAATTAAAACACTTCAACTAAAGTGACATAACTTTGTAGTGTAGACATAGCCTGAGAGTGAGACAAGACCTAGCTCCCTTTGACACAAAGGATGCTCAGGCACTGAAACTAAAGAACCAAAAGCTCCTCCGTAGTTGATCGGATTCAACCCTGTGCAGAGAAACCCCAATGGATTTCAAGTCCGTCGCCTGAATCACTGGGCCACAACTACTTGCTTGGCAATTCTTTGCACTCTACTTTTGTTCTCACTGAATGATCATTTCCAATTGTTTCCTCAGACCATCTTCCACAACACACTCACTGCTCTGCCATTGTCTGTGTGTGTCCATGGCTGACCAGCAAGAATTCCTGCTCATTTCCCTTCTGGCTGGAGCATGATGAGAGTGTGTTTGTGGTTAATGATGTTGCTGTAGCTTGTTGTCCATTTCCTGCCTTGATAATCCAGACAGTCCCTTTCCCATCAGATCCCCAGTACATCAGTGATTGCAATAGCAGGGGGCAGGTTTTCTCTGGAACACTGAGCTTTTCCACAGGGTTGTTGGCTGTTCTCTTTCCTCACTCTGGAGTAAACTCAGCTTTTTAATCCATCCTTGATGTTTCATGGAATGACAACAGCAGCATAAAGAAAGAGGAGAGCAAATAGCTCACCATCAGGGCTGAAGGTGGAACTGTACTTGGCCGCTTGTTTTATGATGGAGTGACTTGCCATCGATTAAGTGGTGCTCGCTAGGTAAGGGACATGTGTTCAAAATCCCAGTGATTTCAGAAAAGTTGAAGACAAACATTTGTACTTTGTGGTGGGGGCTTTTTCTTAGGATCCTAACTGACAATTGTTCCCCTTTCTCTTTCCACTGCGCAATAGCTGAGCTAATTTTGATTCCATTAGAAAGCTGGTTACAGATTGCAGAGCTGGATTCACTTTAGGTTACTGATATAGCAGCACCGAGGCTCCCCTACTATAAGTTAAAATCACTGGGTTCTGTGTTAATTAGTAGCGGGGCCTGGAGCTATATTGGTGAGCAGCTAGCACAGAGATGCATCTCTCAGGATGGCTACAGGACAGGAGCAGCTGATGGAGAGCTGCAGCTTGTGGTGAAGGCTGTAGCAGAACTCCGTGCAGAGATGGGGCTCTTGGCCATCCTAGTACATAGGGTGCCCTTTACCCCCTCACTTCCACACAGGCTCGGGGGGATGAAACTCTGCAGATGAACCAGAGACAGAGACCTTGGAGTTGTTGGACTTTTCAGACTTTGGGTGACTTTTGGGTTGCTGGACTCAAGAACCAAAGGGAAGGGACAAGACCCAATATGCTTGTGGGGGCGGGGTTTGCTCATCATTTGTGTTATGAATCCTGTTTGTGGTGTTTCCCCAACATAATGACACTTGTTGCTCTCTGTTATTAAATGGCTTTTACTACACTCAGACTCTTTGCTGGGGTGGGGGGAGTATTGCCTCTTAGAGGCACCCCCAGGGTGGTGGTATATATTTGTCCCAAGTCACCAGGTGGCAGTTCTAGTCAGTATTGCATTGTGTTATTTGAACAGAACCCCTAGACACTAAACCCAGCCCTTGTGGCTGCCAACTCTGATGTACAGCAGAGTTACTGACAGAGTTTATTTAAAGCAAGGGAAGGGTAAGAAAGTTTCTGTTTGCAGGAAGTAACACATCTGTTATTGTACCAAACAGGGAAAGGGATGTTTGCAGAGAACTGAACACACTCGATGAAGATGGGATTCGAACCCACGCGTGCAGCGCACAATGGATTAGCAGTCCATCGCCTTAACCATTTGGCCACCTCATCTGAGCTGTCAAAAGATGGACAGGAGGAGAAATGTAAGGACCACAGAGGTAGGGCCAATAAGGCGTTTGTAAATCCTAAGTATAATCGGGATCTAAATGAGCACCCCTCTCACATCTAATGATGAGCTGCGGGAAAGACTTCCGGAACAGACCGTGTTTGCACAGAGACACTTATTCTGCTGAGGTATGCAGCAGGATGGAGCCACTTTGCCAAAATGTCCACTTTTGGCTGGTGATGGGTTACAAATCACATGAGTGCAAGGAAATGTTATTATCCTTCCTGTCTGACTGATGGGTAGCAGAACGTAGCTAGTCCGTCCTGGTGGAGAGGCTAGGTGGGTGAGAAATACCTTTTCTTGGACTGTAGAGAAGTGATTGAGGACATCACCCTAATCTAGTGGTCCCCAAACTTTTCACATTGTGCCCTCTGATCCATGTCTGCAGCCCCTCTGAAGCCATGGTCAAGAACCGGGGTTGGGAGTGATGCTTTGGCTTCCTGGGGAGTGGGGTGTAAACAGGAGTAAGAGGGACGGGGTCAGGCTGGGAGCTATGGGCCCACCTTGGTGGCTGGGTTGGGGAAGAGCTGGGGAAGAGTAGGGCTGAGTGTTGCTCCTTCCCTGCCCTCCTTGGGGGCTGGCTTGGGCCCTGAGATGCCTCCATGAATGTTCCTTTCTGCCCCCATAGGAGGCGTACCTCAGAATTTCAGAAGCAGGATAGTTCAGTGGTTAAACCATTGGCTTATCTAACTGAGGGTTGTGAATTCAGACCCTGAGAGAGCAACACAGGCCTAGTGAAGGAAGGTGGAGCCTGATCTCTAAGAGCCATTTGCAAGCATCAGGCTCTCCTCAGTTGTTTGGCAGCAGGACCATGACTTAGTTGGTTAAAGCACCTGTTTTGTAAACAGGAGCTACTGGGTTCAACTACCTGTGGTGCCTTAGTGGGGGTCTTTGACCTGGGGGTATAGCTCAGTGGCAGAGTGTTTGAATGTAGATCAAGTTGTCCTTGGTTCAAATCCAAGTGCTACCTTACAAGATTTTGGGGATTGGACTATATGATTTTCTGAGGTCCTTTCCAATCCTGACATTCTATGATCAGTGTTTCAATTGACCTCTACTGGCTGAGCAGGGTCTAGTGATGTCAAAGCTCAGGGAAAGAGAGAACAAATGCAGGGGCCCTGGCACCAGAACCTTGGCCCTGCAGCCCTGCTCTCATCCACCCAGTCCACCCACAGCCCCCTTCACTAGTCACCTTTCTCTTATACCTGGCTCACTCCTTTACACATACCCCTGCTGTGGCCCCAAGGCCAGAGGAGTTCTGTGCCCCTGCTACAGCACCCAGGCTGGAGAGGGCAGTGAGAAATCCTCCACCATTGGGAGACTTTTCCAGGGGGCCGTTGTGTAAGTGTGTCCATGGTTGAACAGGAAGAATTCCTGGACATTCCCCTACTGGCTGGACCATGATTAGATTGTGTTTGTAGTGAATGACGTTGCTGTCCATTGTTAATTCCCTGTCATGACAATTCAGACACACCCTTTCCCCATCTCAGCCCCAGCACATCAGTGACTCCAAAAGCAGGGGCAGGTTTTCTCGGGAGCATTGAGATTTTTGGGGGAGTTGGTGGCTCCTTTCTTTCCTCACCCTGGAGTAAATTGAACCTTTTCTTCCATCTTTGATGATTCATGGAATAACAACAGCAGCATGAAGAAAGAGGAAAGTGAATATCTCACTGCTGGCAGAAGGTGGCCACGTCCCCTCTGTCGGACCATTGCCACTGGAGGAGAGAAAGTTTCAATGACTCAGATAAGAGGCACAGGTAAGTTTTGCTGTTCATGGATCTGTGCAAAGGAAATTGTGTCCCTGTGTGAAAGTGAGGTGGGAAATGCAACATGGTGGTGCCTGAGGCATAAGGGACCCTATAGGATTAGAGTAGGATACGTGCTCAAGCAGCATGTTTCTTACTTTGCCCATCTGTCAAGTTTGATGATTATGGATGGAAATATTTTGAAATCAGGTTGTGAGTTCACACAGAAACTGACATTTACCAACAAATATGTCATTCTTCCAAGCCTGCCTAGTCCGCTGGTGGTGAGTTTAGAAGGACACAGTCACTCTTCCCCATCCCCATGCCAGGCATGTGCTTTCCATGCTGCCCACTTCCCACAATTCTGGGATTCTTCTCTGATCTCCCCCTACACCTCTGCTTGCCCCACTCACTTCTCACATCCCTTCCCCAAACCCTCCAACTCAGCAGCTGGCAGGATCCTTCCACCTTCCTTTCATTTCCTGCCTCCCCTCAGAGCAAAAGCTCTACTCTATTCCCTCATCAGGAATTGAACCCAGACTACCTGGGTAAAAAAACCAGGAATCCTGACAGCTAAACCATATGGGATTAGGGTTACTAGACTTGTCTAAGGGCAGGTCTACTCTACGCATTGGATCAACAGGTCGTGATTGCTTTCTGGGGGGCCGATTTATCACATCTATTCTAGACATAATAAATTGATGCTTTGTCCCTGAGCACTCTCCCATTCACTCTGGGACTCCAGCACCATGAGAGGCATGAAGTTATAAAACAGCCTTCCAAAGGGAACAGTGGGGGCAAAAAAACCTAACTGGCCTTAAGACTGAGCTTGATACATTTCTGTAGGGAGCATAGGCATGAAATTTTCCTGGCACCAGTGGGTGCTCACCCCTGGCTCCACCCTCATTTCAACCCCTTCTCCAAAGTCCCCACCCTCAACTCCACCCCCTCCTTGTCCCTAATAGACCCTTCCCCAAATAACCACCCCAGACCCACCTCTTCCTGCAGTTCATTGCATTCCCCCTCCTCCCACTTCCCTCCCAGCACTTGATGCCAAGAAACACGTGTTTTGCAGTGTTAAGAGCTGGGAGTTAGGCGGAGAAGATGGGTCGCAGCACACTCAGGGAAGGAGGCAAAGCAGAGGTGAGATGGGGTGGGAGGTAGGGCAAAGAGCTGCCAGTGGATGCAGAGCAGCCACCAATTTTTCAGTCTGCAGCCCCCTCCCCGGGATGTGGCATTTTTCCTGAATAATTTCCCAGGGGATTTTCAGGAAAAATTGGCATTGCAGCCACCCCACTACAATGGGTTTAATAAATATAGTCAAAATGAGGGCTGTTGATGAATCGCAGTTAACGCTGAAGGGTATGTTTGAGTTTGGTTTAAACAAAATGTTATTTGGAAGATACATATGTATAGAGAGCCAGGCTGTGGTTCACCATCCTCAGAACATTCTGGAAGAGGCCAAAGGGAGGGGGAGTGAGCTCAACATGTGGAGTGAAGGGAAGGGGCTCCTGGCTAGAGAGACTCTGGCTGACTCTGGTTAGCAGGGGCTCTCCCTCTTTGTGCACATTGAGTTGAGTTGATTTGAATCGAATCAAACTGAATAAAATATCAAAACCCCTTGACTCTGCCTGGCCTCTGACTTATTGAGAACCACAGAAACCCAACAAGTCAAATCTACGATCATAAATTCAAATCAACATCATAAGGAAAATTCCAACCCCAGAGCATTCTGGGCAGGGCCCTTTGCCTCAGTTTCGCCCCTTGCAGTGTGACAGGCCAATCCAATGTCCCTTTAACAGACCCTCCGCTCTCCTTCCACTGAACCCCACTCCTCTTTGGCAGGGAAGACCCTCGGGTGGGGGAGGGGAAGGCCTTGAGTGAGACCGCAGCTTCTGCTGCCCCCACTCCCTCCCCCGGCTCTCAGTTTGCATTGGTCACTCTGTGTCACTGCTCCATGGCATTGTCCCTCCCCCTGCTGCTGAGAGCTGCTGTGTTGCCGCTTCCCCTGCTGTCACCTGCCTGTCTCCTGCAGCCTCTGCACAGCCACATCATGGGGGAATCTCGCTACTAGTGTACAATGGGCAGCCTCATTGCAACACCATGGGCTGGGTGTGAACTGACAGCAGGGGGAGGCTAACTCCCTGCCCCGCCCTTTCCACCCAAAGCCCCGCCCGTTCTGCAAACCCTGCTGGAGCCCAGAGCCCCTGCACCACTGCAGAGGCCAGCTCCCACCCTAGTCTAGTGCCCAGCCCCATCACCGTCCCAGCCTCCTTCCCAGGCCCAAAGTGGGCCGTGTGGCCCCACTGGCCCCAGCCCCAGAGCGGGTGGGTTACACAGCCCCCAATCAACCTGCTATTGTCCTGCATGGCTCTGTGCTCCGTCAGCTGGGATGAACCAGGCTGCAGACATGACTCAGGCTTGGCCAGTCTGGCCGCACTTCCATGACGAGCCATGAGGCAGGACAAGAGCTTTGTGCAGCCAACAGGGAAGTGGGAGGGAGGCCATCTTCGAGCTGGCGTCTCTCATCCATTTCTCCCTTGACGCTTAGCGGGAGAAGGAGAAGAACCAAAACAGCTGAGGGATCTGAGTTGGGCCTTGAGGATTAAGCCTGATCCCCCAGCCTGGCTGCTGGGTCTCTGAAATGCATCTAGGATAGCCTATGGGCCACCAGCTGAAACAAAGAGGGACAGTTTTGAGGCAGCAGAAGGGGACTTTGAGAAGCAGACAAGCAGCAGCAGGTCACTGTCCTTACTGGGTGGGCTTGAACCACCAGCCTTTCAGTTAATAGCCAAATACACTGACCCATTGAAGCAGAAAGACATGTGGGCTGCTATCAAGGCAACATCCCAGCAGCTGGTGCATTCTCCTCTCAGCACCACGCCTCACAGAGCACTAGTGTGGATACTGGAAGACCAGTGCTGGAGGAGCTGAGCCAGCAGAAAGAAGCACAAGCCTAGCGGAGGATGATTTTATCTATCGACCTCTGGGTTATTGACCCAGCACGCTTCCACTGCACCACTCTGCATCTTTTCTGTAACAGCTGCCAGCCTGCAGCAGCCAAACTAGCACCTTGTGAGGCCTAGCACTGGCAGGCAGATGTGCAGGATGTTAGGCAGCAGCCTTACAAACAGCCTTCATGGGTCTCTGTGGCGCAATGGGTCAGCGCGTTCGGCTGTTAACCGAAAGGTTGGTGGTTCGAGCCCACCCAGGGACGGTGATAACCCTGTACTACTGTCTTCTTCCTCCAGCCCACTGTGGCAGGTTTCCACCAATTTTGGTGGTGCCCAAAGCCCAGCCCCCCCCCAAATTCCACCCCTACCTGCCTAAGACTCTGTGAGGGATTTTGGATGGTGGGGGACCTGAGGTGCAGGCTGTGGGTTGGGGTTGCAGGCTCTGGGAGGGATTTGGGGGTGGGAGAGGGTATGAAGGGGGTGTAAGATCTGTGAGGTAGTTTGGAGATGGGAGGGGCATAGAGGGAGGTGGTATGTGCTCTGAGAGTGTGAGGGGGTGCAGAGGGAGGGAGTGCAGGCTCTGGGAGGGAGTTTTGGGGGAGGGCAGGGGTGGTAAAGGGGGGTGCAGGCTCCGGGAGGCAGTTTTGGGTGGTGGAAGTGGTGTGGGGTTTCCTAACACAAGCCTGCCCCCTGAGGGTCACTGATGTACAGAGGAGGCAGCTGGTCCCACAGTGTAACAGTCAGCACTCAGGACTCTGAATCTCTGAGGAACCTTGTGTTGGCTTGAACTAAAGCCCTGGAGCTCACAGTGCTCACCTTCCCCATCTCCAGCTGTGCAAAAGCGAGCCTCTTCCCTGCAGCTGGGGGACTCCCACTCACTGGAGCCAGATCTTTGGTCAAGATGGCAGCAGAGCGTTGGGGCTCTAGAACTTGCCGCTCTGGCTAGTGATGCTGACAGTCCTGTGGTTTGACCTGATGGTTGGGGTTCTTGCTGCTTCATCAGATGCTCACAAGCTTGGCCCTTCTGCTTTCTCCCACACTTCTCTTCCCACATGGTGCTTGAAGACAGGAGTGCCAGGGCCAGCCTTCATAGTCAGGGCTAGACAGGAGGGAAGAAGAGTCCCAAGCTGGAGCCCAGCTCACCTTTCCTCCTCTGGGCACCTAGAGCAAAGGCTTTGAAGCCTCCAAGGGAAGGATTGAAGGCCACAGAGCAACCAAGGGTAGTGCAAGAAGACAGGCGGACAAGATCTATGCATGGCCAGCAGATAGCCATAAAGACATCCAGGCAGCCAGCTCCCTGGCACACAAAACACCCACTGAAGGACTCCCACAGTCCAGCACGCAGTGCAGCTGTGACACTCTGTGCCCAATCTCAGGAGACAGTGGGAAAACAGGATCAGTCCCTATGGGGCGACCTCTTACCATTCCCACTCACGCTTCTCTCTTTTGCAGAGAGGCAGGAGATTTTACCCCAAGAGGCTTTTTCCAGCATAAAGGCAAAACTGCACCAGCACAACCATGAAAAGACTTGGACCCTCAAGCTCCTGATTAGAAGTCAGATGCCTTCTCCATTAGGCCAAACAGTTGTCATGTATTTATACCTCCATACCCCCATTCCTTGGGACTGTGATCTGACGTGATGTGATTACCTCTGAGCCCATTTTCCCTGCCCTCTTGAGACTCCAGAATCCTCCCTTGTCAAGCCAGGCACGCTACCCTGTTGCAACACAGAGCCAGGGCTGGTTCATGCCCACAAAGCCGAAGACTTAACTGAAAACAGCTTAGCAGGTAACCTGCCTCCTGCACCCAGACACCCAGTTCCTAATGGGATCCAAGCCTGAAATAGATCCGCTTTACTCAGAATAAAGCTTATCCAGGGTAAACTCATAAAGTGTCTACCGTTTATAACAGGCCTGCACAACACACGGCCCGGGGGCCACATGCGGCCCACACGGGCTCACTGTGTGGCCTGTGGGTCGTGAGTAGGGGGGGGGCAAGCCCACCCGGGGGGGGGGGGGGAAGTGGATGGGGGCGGGGCTTTTCAGCCCACAGCTGGGTTTCTTGGCAGTAATATGGCCCTCGCTGCTTTCCCAGTTGTGCAGGTCTGCTTTAGAACATTGATAGAGAGATATACACAGCTCTTTGCTCCCCCAGGTATTTATCACATACTCTGGGTTCATTAATAAAGAAAAGTCATTTCATTAATTATAAAAAGTAGGATTTCAGTGCTTTCAGATAATAACACACAGAATAAGGTAAGTCACCAAGCAATTCAAAGCAAAAAATGTAAGTCTAAGTCTAATATATTAACCAACTGATTACAGGTAAAATCTCCCCCTTAGAGATGTTCCAATAAGCTTTTTTCACAGACAAGACTCCTTCCTAGTCTGGGTCCAACCCTTTCCCCTGCTACAGTCCTTGTTGGTTCCAGCAGGCATCTTAGATGGGAAGTAGGGATGTTCTCATGACTGGCAGCCCCCTTTGTTCTGTTCCACCCCATCTGATAACTTTGGCACAAGGCAGGAATCTTTTCTCTCCCTGGATCCCCATTCCAGCCCTTCTAAATGGAAATACCAGGTGACATAGTCCCATGTCACTGTACGATCTCATTTTTCATTACCCACAGGCTGACCCGCAGGTACACAGGAATGCTTGCAGGTAAAGAAACCATCCACAACCAACTGTTCTAGTCAATGGGAGCCATCAAGATTCTCAACCACCATTGATGGCCTAGATTTTGCAGACTTACAATAGGACTCAGAGTTATACTTCACATTTCTAGTTTCCGCTACAAGAATGAGACATCCATACAAATAGGATGACCACACCCAGCAGATTATAGGCTTTGTGTCTTATTTAGGTCATCTACTGAGGGGAGGTGAGATTCTCGGGGTACAAGAAGTAGAGCTTCTAGTGAGATGTGAGACTTAATTCTATGGAGCCAGGTGAAGGCCTTTGGCAGGGAGGCTTAAGCATGAAAGATTGGGGTGTGGCAGCTGGACCAGCTGTCTAGGTGTGGTAATTATTTGCAGATAGGAACAGAAAGGAGGAGGAGGAGGAAGAATCCGACTGATAGGCAATGGTCCTGGAGAAAAAGAGTAGCGGTTCTTAGGACTTTTTTGCCTTACTTTTGCCTGCCTGCTTATCTTCTGGTGGTAGGGGTAAGTGCTCTCTATAAGCCTGGCTAGCTTAGTTGGGAGAGCATCAAGCTCTTACTTTGATGGTCTAGGGTTCAACCTGTAGTCTAGGCATTAAGCTTTCAAGTTCCTTTGTGTGATAGGAGCCAAATGATTCCTGATGGTGTTCAGAGCCAGAGTCAAGGGCGGTATGGTCCAGCTACTGTGGCAGCTTCCTGGCTTATACGTGATCCCACTGGAATTGGCTAGAGAAAGGATCTGAATATCCACTCACTTACCCAGCTCAGAAAATGATGGGGCCTGACAAAGCTGTAACCTGATTTCAATAACACTTCAGTATCTTGCATGCCCTCTAGTTGTAGCCGAGTCCCATCTCAGGAATCCGGGCCATCAGAGAGACAAGGGAATAGCTTGCATAATGGGCCAACTACTGCTGGGAAAAGAAAGATGTTGGTCTTTTGTTTCTCTTTCTCCCCACCAGAAGGTGGCCCAAGACAAGAAGAACCTCTTCTGCCTTGTCTCACGTCCTTTTCCTGTCATTGTCAGGTGTTGTCTCCACTCCAGACACTGGAAGGCCACCTGATGCCTTTGGTTCTCTGCCCAGTGAAGATGAGCGCACAGGCAGACAGCGCTGGTTGAAGCTGTTCCCTTGTCTCAGGTTTGCCTCAGCTCAGCAAATCCCCCCAGGATTTGCAGCAGAGACAGACCAGGCGGCAGCTATGAGGCCGGGGCCATGATATGCATATGAAGAATTGTGTGCAAGCAGAGGACTGTGGGAGTGGGAGCATTCTACCGAGCAGGGTCCATATTTCTCACCTGGGGCTTGGAGTGGAGAAGAGTGGGGGCTCCAGGGCCAGGTCACGGTAGCTCATGGCAGTGGAGACTTTTGTGCGCAGGGACGGCAGTTGGTGTCCCCCACCATGGGCTGAGAGTGTTGGGTGAGTGGGGGTGGTTTTCCACCAGGAAGAGTTTTTTATTATACTGTAAATGTGGTTATATCTGTGATTATTGTTAGTGTGGGTATTTCTGTAACAGTAGAAGACTGTGTTAATCTTTTCTTTTGATAATCAACCAAAAAAAAAAAGGAAAGCAAATGTCAGAAAATGATCTTTAAAATCTTTTTTAGCTTTTTCTTAGGTTACGCTGAAGCTGTATATTTATTTTTTTCCTGTGGTTATTTTCTCAGGTTTTTATTACTCTTCAATTTTGCTGGTTGTTCTAGAAAGGCTTGACCTCTTTTTCCTTCTCTTGGCTTAATATAAGCTGCCTGGCTTCTTTGTTCTTTTTCCCCTACTTCTAGCTCTTGATGTGTTCACGCTTCCCACTGGTGGTTGGGCCATCAAAGTTCATTTTGAACCTCATTATAATCTTGTCCTTCATAACATCCTCCGGCAAAGAGTTCCACAGGTTGACTGTGTATTTTGTGAAGAAATACTTCCTTTTGTTTGTTTTAAACCTGCTGCCTATTCATTTCATTTGGTGACTGCTAGATCTTGTATTACGAGGGGGCATGAAAACACTTGCTTATATACTTTCTCCACACCAGTCATGATTTTATAGACCTCCATCATATCCCCCTTTAGTCCTCCCTTTTCCCAACTGAAAAATCCCACCCTTATTAATCTCTTCTAATACCAAAGCTGTTCCATAGCCCCTCATCATTTTTGTTACCCATTTTCTGAATTTTCCAATATATTGTTTTTAAGACGGGGCAATACAAAATCCTCACATTTATAGAAAAACAAAAGGCTCCCAAGAAATTATAAGAAGATTTTTCTATGAAAGAAACCCAATTGCTAGAAATTTCAGATCTATGAAATAATTGACTTAAAAAATATCATCACACTGTAACTGTCCCTGTTTTTCTAACCAGAAATTTTTTTCCAAAAAAGGAGATGCACCATTCCTAGAGACACTGCAATACCAGGTTGATGCTTGGGGTGGATACAGCAAGCTCCTAGTTCATCCCCCCTTTTCAAAACTCTATTTAATATACAATTCTTAAATCAAAGACATATCAAATATTAAACTGGGAAGAACAGATACTGCACTTGATGTGAGCTCCAAGGAACCAAAAAGCAATACACCTAATCTGTGACACGCGCACACCTCTGCAACCACCGCTTTCTACCTCACTGGGACCAGCTCCCGGACACGTAACAAACACCATAACTAGGTAATGCTAGGTGAGGATCACTTCCCCTAAACGACTCCAGTGAAAGAATTCAAAGGAAGATTCTGAAACACACAATCCTGTTCAAAGCCAGTTCCCTGGACACTAAATTTGCACCTGTGATCAGCAATCTTTTCCCTGTTAACTCTTACAGCCAAACCGGGCAAAGAAAGCCTAGGTAAGCTCTAGACCACAGCCCCGAAGCTCTTTTCTGCTCCTTCCCACAGAACCATCTCAAACATCCAGTCAATCGCATCTGTTTGAAGTCTAAAGTAAACTAGAATTCCTATTTACATGGAAGGGCTTAAGAAGCTAAAAGAAACCTGCTTGGCACCTGACCAAAAGAACCAATGGAGACGTAAGATGCTTTCAAACCAGAGAGGAGGGAAAGTCCTTTGTCTTCTTAGTTCATTTGCTCTGGGCTATCAGGTGAATCAGACAGATTTTTTTTCTCTCCATCTATTTATAACCGTTTTAAACAGCAACAGTAAGTAGGTTAGCCAGGCAAGGTTATAGTTTCATATTTGTGTTATCTCACTCATGAATTTCTCAGGGAAATAGTTCTGTGAGTATTAATGGCTTCGATAACTTTCATCACCATACAAATTTTGACAGGTGTCACAGCTGCACTGCGTGCTGGACTGTGGGAGTCCTTCAGTGGGTGTTTTGCGTGCCAGGGAGCTGGCTGCCTGGATGTCTTTATGGCTATCTGCTGGCCATGCATAGATCTTGTCCGCCTGTCTTCTTGCACTACCCTTGGTTGCTCTGTGGCCTTCAATCCTT
>VOCN01044800.1:0-10393 GCA_007922305.1 Dermatemys mawii
CCCCTGCCCCAGCCTGGTGAATGTGAGTGAGGGTGGGAGAGAGCGAGTGATGGAGGGAGAGGGATGCAGTGGGTGGGTGGGGACTCGGAGAATGGGCAGGGAAGGGTGTTTGGGTTTGAGTGATTAGACAGCTGGCAATGCTAGGGAAGAGACGCCCGGCCCCTGGCAGCCCCGATAACCCCCTCCCCAGCCTGGCTGCAGCGTAGATCAGTCTCATCCTGGCCTGGCCCTGCGCGGCCCCCGCTCCGCTCCCCAAACCAGAAATGGACACTCTGGTGGCTGTAGCTCTGAGACAACTGGAATCATGCCAGTGGAGGGACAGGCTGGGCTGGGGGAGGTGAGGGCCTGGAGGCTGAGCCCCCCCCCCCGGGACAGGGCTGAGACCTGTCACGGGGGGTGGGGGGGTCCCGTTCCCACACCCCCCACTTCTTGGGATTCACAGTGATTCTTAGCCAGCCAGTAGATCAGAAGGTTTATTTGAGATGCCAGGCACACAATCCCACTTAGAGCTGTCAGTACAAACAGGCCCCCTTGGCCCGGCCCTTCTGCGGGGCAGGGAGATGCGACCCCGAATCCGGGCTCCCTCCTCTTCCCCCGCCAGCGTCTAACCCCTTTTCAAAAAACTCCAACGTCTGCCTCCCCTTTGTTCCCTTGCCAGCCCCAAGGTGTCAACTCCCCTCCCCCTCCATCTCAGGTTACAGCTCCAGGTTTCCAGGTCAGAGTAGTTTAGCCTCAGGAGTCATGTCCACCCTTCCCCCTACTTGTCACAAGACCCAGAGTGACTCGTCTATGGGGGGCAGAGGGGCTGGTGCACTGTCCCAGACCAGTTCCCAGCTCGCTGCCCCCTCGGGCAAGACCTCTGCCTGTGTAACCCCAGGCCCTGCCCAGCCCAGCTGCCCCCTCCATGACCCCAGTGGCAGGACCCACCTGTGCACAGGGTCATGTTCCTGTTGGGGTGGATGTAGCCGGCCCAGCACTCACACCGGTAGCTCCCGTTGGTGTTGATACATGTGGACTTGGGACCGCAGATAGCTGGGGTCTTGCGGCACTCGTCTATGTCTGAGAGTGGAAAGGGTGTGGGACAGGAGGGGATTACACACAGCATACCTGCTCCATCTAACCCCCCCATTCTATTCTCCTTTCTTCTCTGCTATTTGCAGGGCCCCAATCCCTGCAGTGAAAACTCCTCCCCCACGCACCAGATCGGGGGGGGGGGGGACCTTTTCCAGACCAGGACCCTGTGATCCCCCCTGCACCAGCCCTGAGGGGTTAAGGTGGGGCCGGATCAGCTGGTTCAGCTGCAAAGGGGAAGTGACTTAGGCTGTGTGCAGGGCGCTAGCGAGGAGGAAGCTCCCCTGGGAGGGGACAGGTGGGGCTTCTATACAGCCCCAGGGCTGGGCCCAGTGGTGGGGGCCTGAGGCAAGGGGGGCTAGGAAGCCCCAAGAGGGGGCTAGGAGCACGGGGGAGGGTTTCACTAGCAGACATAGGATAGAGGGTCTGACTTTGAAAGTCTCCCCCAGAACGGGGATCACAGCGTGACCTGGCCTGACGGCCGGGACACGGGGCAGCCGCGACTCCGGGAGCTGCAATGGTGGAAGAGAAGAAAGGGGGCGCTGAACTGGGGCCAGTTACTACAAGGGGGCGCCACGCTCAGCCTCATGGGTCCCCTCCCCATTGGGACTACACCCAGCCCCACCCCTCTCACGGAGCACCAGGAGAAGGGGGGTGGGCTGTGCCCAGGGGAGTGCAGGGGAATTGGGGGATGTCCCTTTAATCTAGTTTTTTTGCTCTTCAGTGGCACTCACAGGGTCTAGAGCAGAAGCTCACAGACCCCGACATGCGGCCAGGCCCTGCACGGCTGGTAAACGGGTTGTTTGGGAGCCAGCTGGATCCAGGGGATCCCCCTATTCCTAGCGTTGCTCAGTGAGCAGCAGCCCAACAATGTCCATTCCCGGACCCTGCTGTGACCCCCGCCCCAGGGCCCCACGAGGAGAATCCACTGAGCCCTCGGACGGATGACGCCAGCTCAACGCTCGCTGCCCATCCAACCTGTGGCAGCCGAAGCTGGAAGAAACCCGCCCGGCCTGACCGCCAGCAGAGCCCCAGCCGGAGTCTCCAGCCAGCGGTTCCCCAATCTGGCCCCAAATGAAGGGGACCTTACTCCCCGCGCTGGCTCCTGGGGCCTTTCACCCCTGGGCAGAGTCTGATCTGACAGACGGGCTCCGCCCTGCCCAGAGAGCCCTGCTGTAATCCAGCCAAATGCTGGAGGGCCGGGCACCTGCCAGGCTGCCAACACGGGTAGCGCCAGCTGCCAGGCAAAGGGGGATACATGGGAGATATCGGGGCTCCATGGTGCAGCGGGTCACTCACCCCGGGCAGGGATTGGGGTTTTCTACCTAGGGACCGGCTTGTCCGTGCAGAGACGCCCTCATTCCGGCCAGCCAGCCTCTAAGGAGCCTGCAGCCCTGTCTGGGGCAATGGGAGATGGAGAAGCAGAGTGGGACAAAAACCCCTTGAAGTCAGTGGTGCTGCACCAATTTACACCACTGGGGCTCTGGCCTTTGCTTTGTAACCATTTTACATACAGAAACACTGAGTTTGTAGCAACACCTGGGGGACGGGCACATTGTTCATCATACCCATGGGTTGGGGGAAACAGTTGAGCTGCTGTGGAAACAGCCATGACCAATTCTTCAGGAAATCCCAGCCAGGAAGAAATACTGAAATTCAACATTTGCCTGCCTATTAACCCAATGTTTCAGCTGTCTAATCAGGAAGCAAAGAAGGTCCACGGGACTCAGGCAACCAATTGTACAACGTCAGTGACAAGTTTTTGGAGCAAACAGTTTGCCAATAAAATCAGAGACATTTATCCACTCAAACAGTCGAAGGCTCGGCCAGTGAATGAGCAGGCTTGGATCAGCTGCAGAGCTGTTCTGCTGACTCCCCATGGCGTTCAGATCAGCAGTGGCGTATCAGTCACCATCCCTGGGGATGGATGGGTGAGGATCCTTCCTGAGGAAGTAGGGGCAGAGCCACAGAAGAAAGCTAATCCTTGTGGCTAAAACCCACTTCGCCTGGACATCAGCAAGGAAGTCAATCCACGGGGAGAGTCAAAAGCGCTTACGGATCCTTTCCTTGGGCCGTGTTCCAGCAGCTGTTTCTCAGACTCCCCTTCTCTCTCTTTCCCATGACAGCATTTGTTATTTCCAGCTACACCTCTTGTCACAGTAAGAATTGCCCCCACCCCGCGAGGTTCCTGGGTAAGCACCAGCAGTGTACATTGCTAACACTTCTCTATGTAGTGGATTGGTGGTGGGGAAGCATTAAAGGTGTGAATGTGGAATGGAAGATTCCTTTGCAGGTTACGAGAGGTTGAGGGGAAAGGAACGGGTTAATTTGAGTGTTCAGCCGGGCCCAGAGATAAAGAGAAAGCTGCCCGGCACTCAAGGTCGACCCACTGACACAGACACTCTCTGGTGCCAAGCAGCGAGAAACTGCTTCTCAGCCCCTGCTGGCCATAAACAAAAACAAAGGGAGCTGAAGAAGTTGCAGGACTGAAGAGATTACACATTTGCAAATGTTGGCCCGCTGAGACTTAAGAGTTTACCTGATGACCCTGGAACCAGTGTATTATGGAAAGTTAGGGGAGCTGTGGAGATCCAGTTTGAACTGGTGCAGAGAGCATGGGGAATGGGAGGGTGTAGCGGGGTGGTCACCCGCTCCAGCCCTGAAAGAAATCAAGCTGGCGGAGAGACAGGGCTGGGGCTGTGAGACGAGGCTAGGCTGATGGGGAAGGCAGCCTCAGCTGGGGCCATGTCCCAGTCAGGCCGCAGCTGGCCATATAAAAGGCCAGTGGGACAGGAGACATAGATCCACTTGATTATCACTACGAAAGGTTTTTTTCTCCTGCTGATAATGGCTCATCCAAATAAACAGCCTCGGAGAATTGCTATGGTAATTTCCAACTTTTTATGCTTTCTGCGTATATAAATGCATCTTACTTCTGTGTGTTCCATTCTATGCATCCAATGAACTGGGCTATTTGCTGAAATAAATTGGTTAGTCTCTAAAGTGCCACAAGTTTTCCTCATTTTCTTTATGGATACAGACTCACATGGCTGCTAATCTTAAACCTTTAAAACTTAGCACTTGGTGTGCACCTTCGTCTCTAAAGATCTTGCTCCCGCAGCCTGATCACCTGAAGTCTCAGGCAGATTGGTCACATAAATCTGTCTCACCCTTTCCCTCGGTCGTTATTTGCATAAAGGCAGCATCCAAAGCGCTGCTCACACACTGCCATGAAGAGCTTCTCATCTAAATAGACAAGAGGTGGGAGAGAAAACTGCGGCCGGGAATTTCCCAAGGACACCGAGCAGTAACAGTGCTGGGACCAGAATCCAAGTCTCCTGAGTCCCAGTCCCATACCCTGCCCACTAGACCGGTCTCTTTCACCTTGCTTCCTCTGTAGAAGGCCATGAATGTGTCTCCCCTGCCTCACCATGCAGATTTTACCCTCTTCACCCCTCACTGAGAGGTGCTTTGTGTCTCCTGGCTCACGGCCGGGAGTGTATCAGGGCTGGAAAAAATCCCTTGTTCCTTTGGCAGGAAACTCAACTTTTGCTCCTTTGAAAAACCTCTTGGAAGGCAACGGGTCTACACCATGACTGTGAGGGGGCTTGTATGTGCCAGCCTCTAGCAAAAGCTGCTGAGCCTCAGAACAAGGAGAGAGCAAGTTTACCCTGGTCTAGTGGCTGGTTCCCATAAGTAGATAACCCGCTACAATGACTAATTAACAGAGTTTATTAATTCCTTAACTCCAGCAGCTGAAATGTGTGATCTCAGCAGGCACATCCTGGGTGTGATTCCTGCTGATGACCCAAGCTGGTTCCTTCCTGATGCCAGCTCCTTCCCCAGCCTTATCAGCTGCTGGGGGTTAGGTTAATGGAGTTCCAGAAACTAACTGTCATTTGAGCCCCAGCTGTATTAAAGCTTGTCCAGTCCAGAGACCTCAGCTTCGTCTCAGCCCAGTTTGCTTTGCAAAGACCTGACCTTCCCCCACCTCAAAGCTCTGCTGCGAAGGAGCATCCTGGGCTCTGATTGCAGCTGCAGGTTTAGGGGGATGTTGCAGCTTCTAACGACACTCCCAATGCCCAACACTCGTGTCTCGGTGGAATTAAGCAGCATGGCAGGAGACATGGCGAACTTCAGTCCCCGGGCTCAGTTTCCAATTCATAAGACATCCTGGGAAGCAGAACAGTTTGCCCAGGTGTGGTGCAGAGAAAGAGCGAGAACTCAGGGCAACCTGGTTAGTTTCACCCTCCGTGCAAGCGGGTTAGTTTCAGAGATCATGGGTCAGCTCAATGACTGTGCATTAACAGCATCACCAACACCAAGCAATCAATAAAAGACCCAAACCGTGAGCCAGGCTGCAAAAAAGTCATGAGTGGTTTAAAAATCACGAGATCTGTTTTTAAAACCCATTTGATTGTAGCCAAAAGTGGAATCACGTGACTCCAGGAGGTGGGGCTTTAATGCTACGCCATGCATTAGAAACACCTCAGACAAGCCAGAAACATCGTGCCTTTGCCACGACTGTTTCAGCTCCCGTTGTACCTGTGCAGATCTTAGATGTGTTCGTTTGACTCTTCCCAAATCCCCAACTGCATTTATACCTGTAACTCCCTGACATGTTGATGCAGTTCCCGTGGGGCTCACAGATTGTGGCGTTTCGCTGGCACTCGTCAATGTCTGCAAGGAGAAAGAAAGTGCTAGGCCAGGCTGATCTAGGCGCTGTACCATGGGCACTGGGGTGATGCTGCTGGGGGATAATCCGGGTGTCCGAAATGCACCGTGCTCTGGGGATAGGGGCTGGTTAGATCCAGGAGTTCAGTTACTGGGTCAGCGGACGGGAGCAAGTTGTCTGTTGTCTGAAATGAGCCGCTCCAGCTGGGAAGGGGAAAGCAGCCCGGCCAGGACACGCGCCTGCTGCCTGCTAAAGCCACCAAGTGGATCTGGCGATGTTCAGTGCTGCAATATCAGTGCAGGCGGCAATGCCTGAGTGAGTCCCCCACCCCTGGAAGGGACAAGTGGGGAGCTGCTTTGGAGGAGTGGGATAGAGAATAACACAAAGGCTGCTCTAATGCCTTGATATCAGGCAATGGGGTGACCTCCTCTGCTCTCATGAATTGCCCTGGGCACCCCCTTGCACACAGGACAGAGCAGACCTAGAGGGGTTCAGAGACAGACCATGAGAATGATCAGGGGCCTGGAAAAACCCTCTAGGGAGAGAGATTGAAAAGACTGGGACTGTCACCTTAGAGTGAACATAAGAGGGGACGTGCTAAGAGTCTATAAATGACTGATGGGGATAGAGAAGGGAGATGGGGAACTTCTGTTCTCCCCACCTCATAACACGAGAGCAAGGGCCAGTCAGGGAAGTGAGAAGAGGGGAAATTCGAAACTGAGCCAAGGAAAGGCTGTTTTGTGCAATGTGCAATTGGCCTGTGGAACTCCCCACCACAGGAGTCACTGAGGTCAAGAATTTAGCAAGATTTAAGGAGCAACTGGACATTTATATGGATGATGAGAACAGCCAGAGTGATCCTAGTTAAAGGGCACAAACGTTTGGGAAGAGAGAAAAACCTCCTGCTGTGGGGCTTCAGCCCATCTGAGTATTAGAGATCAGGGAGTGAGGGCAGATTATCCCCCAGCTGCCACTGCAGGGCTCTTCCACCGTCCTCTGCAGCATCTGCCTTGTCCCATAGGAGCCGGGATACCAGGCTAGATGGGCTCAGCTCTGATCTCGTCTGTGCTGTGCAAGTGCCAGTGTTACGTGTGTCTCAGCCTGGCCGGTGCCACAATTTTGCCTCTTCAGAGGCTGAGCTGCTCCCGGGGCCGACTGACCCCTGTGAGAACCGACCGGCTGCTTCCCCAGAGAACAGCGATCGCCATCAATTCCCCCCGGGGGCAGCTCTAGGGATTCTCCACACGGGTCCTGATACCAGCTACCCCCGGACAATCCCCGGGACGCTGGCTGAGATACCCGCGGCGCTGATTTCTTCTTGTGCCCAGACCCACCCCAGGACACTGGCTGGGGTTATCCCCCGGGCCTGGGGCTGGGCGCAGGGACGGCTGGGCCAGGTCTCTGCCAGGGGAAGCGTTTGAACGAATGGGCTCCTGAGTTCTTCCCGTTCTATGGGCCCGGTGCTCTGCGCCCCCCAAACGGGGTGTGAAGGGCGGTTTCCATGGGAACGGCCGGCTGGGACTTGATACGAGCTCTAACTACTGGCTGAACATCACAAACAAGGGCTGGGAACGTCCCGGCCCCTTCTCCGGTCAGGCCGCCCTGGCTGCCTAAGGGGACATAATGGCCCCCCTAGAAATCACCCTCCCATCCAAGGGCTCCCTGTCTGTGTGGAGCTGGAGAAGGCTCTGCTCCCAGCCCTGCGGGAGGGGGCAGATTGGGGGTGTGGCTGGGGTGCCCTGCGCTGGGGCTATTCCCTGCTCCCCATGGGGCCAAGGACACGGTGCTGTATGTGGACCAGACACGAGGCCCCTTCCCAGGCTCAGGGGCCCCAGCAGCCTGGACTCTGTGGGCTGGGGCCTGTGAGGGCCCCCACCTGTCTCCCCGGCGCCCCCCTGCAAACCTAGGGGTTCATTCCCAATCCAAACACCGAGGCGGGGAGGAACCTGGCCACATGCGCTGGGGCTGCAGTTGAGGCTCACGGCTGATCACAGCCCCGGTGAGAGGATTTGGAGCCTTTGCTGCAGCCAGGAGCAGCCTCTGGTGCAGCATCAGGCCTGGAATGAGCCCAGGGGTGTGGGGATGGGAGGAGGGGGAGGGGAAGGGGACTGATCAGGGTGTGGTGGGGGTCAGGGGAGAGCTCACCCTGGCAGCTGTTCTCACTCGCGTGCATGAACTTGGCTTTCCCAGAGCTGGACTCGTAGCCATCGCTGCAGGTGCAATAGTAACTCCCAGACACGTTGGTGCAGTTCGCGTGGGGTCCGCAGTTTACTCCAGTGAGCCCCAGACACTCGTCAATATCTGCAGCACAAGAGGGGACGCTCTGCACAGTCCTGGCAGGGAGACGTTCCTGTATCAACCCCCCAACCCAGCCTCCTGCACTGAGGTGGGTGACGGGACCCAGGCGTCCGGGCCCCTGGGATCTGATCAATCACAGGCCTGATTCTCAGCTACACCCAGGCCACACTTGGCTGCTCTGGCTGTGGAACGGCCACTGGAGAATATGGTTTATTGAAAACTGTGTTAGCATCACAAGCTCTCACTTGACATCTCCAAGGGGCTTTCCTGGACCTGTTGGCGGGTTCGGGGGCTCAGGTGACAAGCCCGTGATCTGGGTTTTCAGCATGTGTCTGCCAAAGAGCCAGCCTAGAGCAAAGTGGGGTCAGTTGTGCCCGTCTGCCTTCAGGAGCAGCCTGCTTTGTCTCTCTCTGTTTGGGGTCTTCGTGTGCAGGGTTCTGAATTCTCGGAATAACCCTGTATTGAACTGCAGCCTGCCAGCGAGAGGACATGATGCTTTGTTTTAACTGTGTGCGTGTGCCCTGAACATAGCAGAGGGAAGGGGCCCTTCAGACCCCAGAACAGCTCCCATTGCAACCCTTTCCCCAAATCCCCAGCCCCGCCTCTCCACCGGGCACCGCATTTCCCCTCCACCCCTCTCCCTCCCAGGCTTGCCGCGAATCAGCTGTTTGGTGTAGCAAGCCTTTTGCGGGGGGGTGGGGAGAAGCAGAGCGGCAGCATGTTCAGGGGAGGAGGCGAAGTAGAGGTGAGCTGGGGCAGGGGGTGCAGGGAGGGCCAGAGGAAGTAACCTGGGGCAGGGCAGGACGCAGAGGAACCGCTCCCCGCCCCAGCTTGCTGTGCTCAGCCCAGCCTCTGGTCCGGGAACACGGGACTCCATGGCTTGCCGTGCTCAGCTCCGCTCCCGGGCCGGGAGCGTGGGGCCCAGTTGCTTGCCGCGGTCAGCCCAGCTCTCCAGGCTGGGAAGGCGGGGCCACTGGCACTGCACCTCCGGACCAAGCTTGTGGGCCAGATAAAAACGGCTGGTGGGCCACATGTGGCCTGCGGGCCATAGTTTGCCCACCCCTGGTCCAGCCCCATGCTCTGTGGGAGCAGGCGAGGGCAGGGCCAGTAAGAGGGGGGCCAGGAGGGCCATTTGGCCTGGGCCGCAATCTCAAAGGGGGCCTCAAATTGAGACACTTGTTAATTTTTTGGCATTTGATAAGTTTTGCGACTTGTTTTTATGCGCGTCCTTATCAGACCAAGATGTGACCCACCCTCTCCGCTTGGAGCTGCACATTTACGCAACAAGAGAGGGGATTTGGTAAGACGTCATTTTTTGGTAACTGAGATAGAGTCTGTCATTTTAAAGAGTTAACAATGTTCAGAAATATTGTGTATTTTTGTCAGTTTGCCGGCATCAGTGGATTCACGTGAACGCACCTTCAATGTGTTAACGCCGGTAAAGAACTATCGCCGCTCAACCGTGGGACAAGAGCGTTTGAACGGGTTCACCATGGTTAATATCACTGTGACATTGCATGAAAGCTAGATTTCTCCTCAGTAATGAGAACATTTGCACGGAAAAAGGCCAGAAAAGCGTTTGGTAAATAAAACAATATTCAGACTATGTCCCACTCTTTTTTCAGTGCCTTATTTTGTTTTCATGTGTCGTCATTTTCTATTTTTATTATGGCTACGGGCCTCAAAAGCTGGAAGTGGCCCGGGACACTCTGGACCTCTGAATGGGCCTGGGTGAGGGTCACGTCTCATCACAGCCTCACTGATGACCACGGGCCACTGCCAAAGCCGACAGCAGCCCCACTGTGGCCCCTTGCTGGGAATGAGCACGTGGGGTGGGGGTCTCAGCAGGTGGGGGCTGGGGAGAGCTCACCCTGGCAGGTGTTCTCACTCGCGTTCATGAACTTGGCTTTCCCAGAGCTGGGCTCGTAGCCATCGCTGCAGCTGCAGGAGTAATTCCCAGGCACGTTGGTGCAGTTTGCCTGGGGTCCGCAGTCTGCCGGGCTCGGGCCCTGACACTCGTCAATATCTGCAACACAAGAGGGGACGCTCTGTACAGTCCTGGCAGGGAGACATTCCACTTATCTGCCCTCCCCACCCACCCTCCGCACTGAGCTGGGTGATGGGACCCAGGCGACCAGGCCCCTGGCAGCTTAACAATCACAGGCCTGATTCTCAGCCACAGTCAGGCCACACTTGGCTGCTCTGTCAGCGGAACGGCCACTGGAGAATATGGTTTATTGAAAACTGTGTTAGCATCACAAGCTCTCACTTGACATCTCCAAGGGACTTTCCTGGACCTGCTGGCGGTCCAGCCCGTGATCTGAGTTTTCAGCGTGTGTCTGCCAAAGA
>VOCN01044808.1:0-18025 GCA_007922305.1 Dermatemys mawii
ACCATTGACCCAACCATCCATCAACCCAACCATTGACCCAACCATCCATCTACCCACCATTGACCCAACCATCCATCTACCCACCCATTGACTCATCCATCTATCTACCTACACACAAACCTGACCACCCACCACCCATCCAGCCGCTGACCCACCCATCCATCAACCACCCATTGACCCGTTCACCCATTAACCAACCATCTATCTATAGATCCACCTATCCATTGACCCATCCAACCAAAAACCCATCCATCCATCCATCTACCCACTCACAAACCAGCCCACCCATCATCCATCCATCCACAGACCCATCCAACCATCCACCCAACCACTGATCCATTGACCCATCATCCATCCATCTACTCAACCATCTATCCATACATCCACCCATTGTGACAGAGTAGGGAGTATTAACTTGGTAATGTTGCATGGGAGTTTTACTAGTTTACTGTCCACATTAATACCGATGGTGATGGGATACCAGTGCCATGCTGGCTTTGGGGTGATCCAGCCATCTTCCAGCTCTTGGGCCTTGCCAAAAAGGACGGGGCGATCCGGTTCTGTGCGGCTCATCGGAAGTTCAGTGCCATCACCGAATCTGATGCCTACCCCATGCCCAGGTCTGAAGAGCTCCTAGACAAGCTGGGGGGAGCTCACTACCTTACCATCATGGATTTCACAAAGGTCTCCTTGCAAATACCACTGGATTCAGATGCCAGGCTGAAATCTGCCTTTATCACCCCTCCGGGGCTCTATGGGTTCCTGACCTGCCTTTCGGCCTCAAGGGAGCTCCGGACACCTTCCAGTGCCTGCTGGATCAGCTACTGATGACACCTGTGTCTTTAGCTGGACCTGAGAGGACCACATGTCCCAGGTTTGACAAGTGCTGGACCAACTCCGGGAGACTGGGCTGACCATAAAAGCTGGGAAGTGCGAGGTGGGGATACCCAAAGTATTTTAGCTGGGCCACTGGGTGGGGAGCGGCTGCCTAAAGACAGAACCAGCCAAGGTGGAGGTGATCGGAGACTGGCTCATTCCCCAGACCAAAAGGCAACTCCAAGCCTTTATTGGGATGGCCGGGTATTATTGAAGATTTGGGCCCCACTTTAGCTCCAGAGCCGCCCCCTGGCTAAGCTGTGCAAGGAGGGGAAGCCAGACGAGGGGGTCTGGACCGAGCAGTGCGGGGGGCTCTCTGGACACTGAAGGAGGCTCTGGTCAGTGGCCCAGTTCTGGCAAACCCGGACTTTGACAAGCCCTTTATGGTGTTCACCAACACCTCAGACGTGGGGCTGGGGGCGGTGTTAATGCAGGAGGATGAAGAGGGGAGAGACCCCCACATCGTGTATCTGAGCAAGAAGTTGCTGCCCCGGGAGCAGAACTACACAGCCATGGAGAAGGAATCCCCGGCCCTGGTGTGGGCCCTTAAGAAACTCCAGCCATATCTCTTCGGGCAACACTTCACCGTGTCCACCGACCACTCCCCCGACCTGGCTGCACCAGAGGAAAGGAGCCAGTGCCAAGCTCCAAGGTGGAGCCTGCTCGGGCAGGATTGTGATGTGGACGTGGCCCAAGTGCAAGGGGGTGCCAACGGGATAGCGGACACGTTGTCCCGGAGAGGGGGCCTCCCCATCCTCCATCCACGGATTGACCCACACAAACATCCGCCCATTGACCTAGCCATCAATCCAAACCCATTGCCAGCTGTCCGCTGACCCAATCAAGCAGTGACCCATCCATCCACCCGCCCATTGACCCATCCATCCATTCATTCATCCACTTCTACTTCCAGCCATCCCAGTACACACCCCTCCATTCATGCAGCCAGCATTTTACTGCACTTTCATCCCTTCCTCCCTCCCTCTCTCTTTTCCATTCCTCCGTGCATCCCACCACTTTTCAACCCCTTCATCCTCTTCCTGATCCATCCACTCTTCTCTCCCTCTATACCTCCACCCCTCCATCTGCCCTCCCCTCCAGGGACAGCGGGTGTCATCTCCCCTCTTCAATGCGCGTTGTCTGTCCCTGCTCCCTTACCTGGGCAGGGTATTTTGGTGTTGCAGAAATGTCTCCGGGTATTGAGGCCAAGACAGGCCTTCCCGCCGTGCCGTGGAGCTGGGTTGTTACAGTGGCGGTTCTCCGTTACCCGGCCCAGGCCACAGGTCACCGAGCAGGGACTGGACGCCTGCCAGTTGCTCCAGCCACCGTCCACTGGGCAGGGCGCAGAGTAAGGGAGAAGGAAACACCGGTCAGCATGGGAAACCTGACCTGAGCGGCGGGGGGAAGGGAAACGGGGCCTTTCCCTTCTGCGGGGGCGCCAGCTCCCATTTGGCCCCCAGGCAGGGGACTGGCTGTCTCAGGGTGGGGGGAGGGGAGGAGGATCTTTCTCACCTGGGCAGAAGGGCAGCCCGGGGCAAGACTGGTCCTCACTGGCAGGTCCAGCGCAGAGGAGTCCAGGAGGGATGACGGAGGGCGGGGGGTTGTTGCAAACCCGCGAGCGACGCTGCTGAGGCTTCTGCCCCGCTCCCTCGGGAATGCAGGTGGCAGAACAAGGACCCCATTGCCCCCAGCTGCCCCAGTTACCATGAGCTACAGAGAGGGAGAGATCAGGGGTCAGTGTTGGGAGGGACCATTCACCCCCACCTGCCCACCCACCCCCCATCCAGTGACACAGCCATCCCCCAATTCAACTACCCAACCATCCTTTCAGCCCATCCCCCACCCATCCCTCCCTTACCCCTCATCCCCCCCATTCAACTACCCAACCATCCCATCCCTTCCCACCCATCCCCCCATTCAACTACCCAACCATCCCATCCCACCCATCCCCCCATCCAGCCTACCCACCCATTCCCCCACCCTATCTACCCATCCCTGCCCACCTATCCCCCCATCTATCCACTACCTGCATCCATCCACCAGACCATCTCTCCCAGTTACAGGTCTACTCTGACCCAGGCCACGAAACAATGAACAAAGCCTGAATTCCCAAAAGCTTTGTAAATATATTGCTAGTTGATAAGGGAACAGCAGGCGGGTGGTGAACGTGTGACCAGAAATTGGCTCCCAGGAACTAAGGAGCCGATCCCAGAGTGTGCGAGAGGATATAGAACAGGGAGCGCGGGCGGCATCGGTGGGAGGACGTGTTTAGCAGCTGGTGAATGAGTTTGTTCTTTGGGTGTGTGGTTCACCCTGGACCCGCCCCCCCCTCGCTGCACCTGTGAGCCTCAGTAGCTCAGTGCCGGGCCCCTGGGTGCCAAGAGAGAAACCTTCGTGATGAGCTCAGCATCAGGCTGAGTTCTTGGGAACCGAGTGGATAAGGTCCCGACATTGTCCACCCAACCACCCTTGTCCACTCATCCACCCATCCAGGTGTCCACCCACCCTTAGACTATATAAACATCTATGGACCAGAATTAGATCATAGAAATGTCGGGCTGGAAGGGACCTCGGGACGCCACTAAATTCAGCTCCCTGTGCAGAGGCAGGACCAAGTCAACCTAAACTATCCCTGACCGGTTTGTCCAACCTCTTCTTAAAACCCACTGATGACAGAGCCCCCGATTCCAGAGCTGAGGGACCCTGGGAGTTTCTCCTAATATCTAACCTCCACCCCGCTGGCTGGCTGCTTGTCCAGCTCTGTCCTCGCTAGAACAGCCCCTGAGGGATCTAAAGCCCGTTCCCAGGTCTCCCCACCCCCCGTCTCCTTCTCTCCAGACCAGACGTGCCCATTTTCTTCTCACCGCCCCTCCTAGGCCAGGTTTTCTAAACCTTTGATCGGTTCGGTTGCTCTCCAATTTGTTCACAACTTTCCGAACGTGTTGGGGGCGCACCTGGAGCTGGACACAGACCTCCCGCCGGGGCCCCACCTCTCGAGGGGGACCCTGACATCCCACGTCTTGCATACGACTCCCCTGTTAACACCCCCGGAAGGAAATGAGCCTTTCCGCGGCCGCGGCCCATTGTTGACTCCTATTCCGTCTGGGATCCACGCGACGCCCCGGATCCTTTTCAGCCATGCGGCCTCCCAGGCCCCACTCGGTGACCCTCCCCTCACTCACTGGGGCAGATCTTGTAGGTGTCGCAGGGCAGGGTCTCGGTATCGGGGCCCGGGCAGGTGCCCCCGCAGACGGGCGCCGGTGAGGTGCAGCTACGGACGCGCTTCTTCACCCCCTTGGCGCAAGTCACGGAGCAGGAACTCCAGGGGCCCCAGGCCGACCAGCCCCCCATCACTGCCAGAGGAGGGGGAGGGAGTTAGCCCCGGTCCCCACGTGAGCCCACCCACAGACCTGCCCCTTCCATGAGGCCTCCTCCCCCTACACACCCCACTCTAGAGACCCCCTCCTGCCCCCTGCCCAGCCCCCAGAGACCAGCTCTGATAGGGGGGTGACTTTACCCCTCCTCCTTCTCCCACTTGGGCCTCTCTGTGGCTGGAGCGTCTGGGAACAGGAAGTTTCCATTTCCAGCTGCGGGGGAGATCGCGGGGGGGGTGCGGGGGCGCAGTACCCACAGCAGGGAAGTGAAAATGCAGAATCGGCGAGAGCGAGAGGGGCCCGGGAGCTCCCTGCTACTCCAGTCCCAGCCTCTCCCAGCAGGGGGTGCTGTGGAGCATAGAGGGCCACTCGCCCTACGGGGGCACTGTGGGGTGCAGGGCTGGGTGAGGTGGGGTGCTGTCTGTGTGGGGTGGAGATCTCCAGCAGGGGGCACAGGGGTCGCTGGCTGTGGGGGGCGCTGGGGGGCACAGGGTTGCTGGCTGGGGGGCACAGGGGTCGCTGGCTGGGGGGCGCTGTGGGGCACAGGGGTCGCTGGCTGGGGGGGTGCTGGGGGGCACAGGGGTCGCTGGCTGGGGGGGCACTGGGGGGCACAGGGGTTGCTGGCTGTGGAAGGCGCTGGGGGGCACTGGCCATGCGGGGCGCTGTGGGGTGCTGGCGGAGGGGACGGGGGGAACTCACCGGGGCAGCAATCCTGGAGGCTGCAGGCTTGAATCTCCCACCTCTTCTGTGGGCCGGACACGCAGCTGCCCTGGCCCCGGCAAGTCTGGCTGCGTCTCTGGACCCCCTCCTGGCAGGACACGGAGCAGGGGCCCCAGGGCGACCAGTCGCTCCACTCGGCCTGGCTGCAGGAGGGCCACGGGGTCAGGGGGCTGGGGGGGCCTGGTGGAGCCTTTGGCGGCTTGCGCAGTAGAGGGGGGGAATGGCAGGGGAGAGGGGGGAGGGCAGGACTGGCAGGCGTCCCGGCGTGGGACTTGTACCTGTAGTTGGGGTTCAGGCAGCAGTGGGGAGGTTTGGGGGGGCTCTGGGGGGGTCACTCACCGGCAGGACTGGCAGGACGCCCCGGCCCGGGGCCGGTACCCGTAGTTGGGGTTCAGGCAGCAATCCGCCTGGGGCACGTCCTCCCCCAGCAATTCCTTGCACCTGCCGGCCGCGAACTGCTCGTAGCAGAGCCCCTCCTGGGCATCTGGGGGCAGGGTGTGGAAAAATGGGTGAGACCAGCCGGACAGATGGACGCGGGCTCAGACAGAAAGACAGACAGGCCCCCCCCCCCCCCGGGCCGCCCCCCCCCCCCCCTGCCCCCGTACCTGCGCATGGGGCCAGCGCCCAGCACAGGGCCAGCAAGAGGCTGGAGGTCACAGCCCCTGCCATGGGGCTGGTTCAGACAGACGGACAGCGGCTGCACAGACGCCTCGACAGAGAGAGAGACTGTGGGGGGGGGGCGGGGGGAGGAAACTCCCTTCAGCCACTCCCCCCCCAGGACTTCCCCCTGGCCCTTGTTGTGCCAGGGGGCGGGGAATGGGCGGTTTCGGGGGGGGGGGGGGAGCTGGGCTCCTGACCCTCCCCAGCCCTGGACTGTCTCCTTCCAGCTCCTTGCTGGGGGCGCAGTGTGGGGGAGACCCCCATTCTCCCCCACACCCGCGGCCAGGGGTCCTGCCCCACACACACAGCTGGGACCTTGGACTTTGCTCCCTGGCTTTGGTCTTGGCGAGTGGCCGGCCGGGCCTGGGTTCACAGCGGGGAAGTGGGGCGGGGAGGAGTGGGGGGTTCGAGATCACCAGCAATGGGGGGGGCTGTCACACCCTCCCCCCCATCTTATAACTTGGAGGGATTTCGAGCTGCCCCACTGTGGCTCTGGATGCACAGAAAGTTCCCCCCATCTGCCTCCCCCCCCAAATCTGCCTCCCTGCCCACTGCACAGGGCCCCCCCCAAATCTGTCCCCCATATTTGTAACTGCCGGGCACTCAGGCCCCCACCCCTCCAGTCCATCGTCCCCGCAAAGAGTGCCCCCCCGCTCCCCGTTATCAGCTCACTGTGGCCCCCTCCCTGGCTCTGGGGGGGAACCAAACAACCGGCTCACGGACTTGAGAAAGCCCCGGGGGCCCAGGCGACAGCCCCCCACCCCTGGCAAATGGTCACAAGCCCTGACCACAACCCCCCGGCGCCCGGCTCTGCAAAACCTCGCCCCGGCCGGCCGACGTGGGGAGAGCCCACAGCGGCAACCCACGGGTCCCCGGCTCCAAGCGGCCCCTGGGAGACCAGAGGTGATGCCACCCAGTGGTATCCCTGTGGGGTATCTGGACCCTGATTGTCATGGGGGGGAACCAGGACTGGGATAGCAGGGGGCTGCGGGTCGGGAGTGGAGGGCACCGATGGAGCTGGGGGGGGGGGGCGCTTTAACTCCGGTGGAGCTTTGGCTGAGTGTCGCCCGCTGGGGCCGTGGCCACGTGTGGCCACGGTGGTCTCCAGCCACGGTGAGGGGGATGGGGCAGCTTCTCCTCCCTCCTTCAGGAGGCTCCGTGGCCGGGGTGTCCTTATTCTCTCCAATGCCCCCGATTGCCCCCGGCCCAGCCCTTCCCCGCTCCCAGGAGACCGTTGGGCCGATGCAGGAACGGGGTCCCGCGGGGAGAACGGGGAAGAGCGACGCCCGGTCAATATCGGGGCAGGCGGGAAGGAACCGGAACCGGAACCGAGGCGGGGAGAGGGCCCCACCGCTGCACCCCGGACCTCGGGCTTGAACCCTGGCGTCCGGGGGGCCCGGTGGGGCCAGGGCAGCGCATGAGCAGGGAATGAGGAAGGACCCGGATTCCAGGGAAATCAAACCCCTTGAGTCAGCAGCCGAGCGGAGCCGGCTGAGCAAACAAGGAAGCGGGCGAAGGGCCAAGAGCCGGGAGGTTCATCTGGCTCCACCGGCCCCCTTCATGGCCTCCCTGAGGGGGAACCTCCCCACCCCTGGATGGAGGGGAGCAAGACCCTCTCCTGCAAATGGGAGGCACCACATGGTCCCCCTGGCGCCTGGGCTTCAGCCCTTTTCCAGTGCGGGGGAGGGACGTAGCGGGGGGAACGAACGACCCAGGCCGGGGACGGGGTCTCCTCGGGTCGACGTCACCCCGCGAGGCGACGGGGCCCCCATGGGATCGGGGGCCCCCTTGTCCCGGGAGGGGGCGTGCCTCAGTTTCCCTTCTTATCCAGCAGACCAAATTTGGAATGGTTTTTTTCTGCTGTGCTAAGCTTTAAGTTTATTCACAGGAAATAGCTGAGAAGTGTCATTACCCTATGGCCTTAAAGGGGTGCTCCAAAAGTCATACCCCACTCTGGGGTGGGGCCGGAGATGAGGGTGCTCCGGGCTGGGACAGAGGGGTTCAGAGGGCCTGAAGGGGATCAGGGCTGAGGCAGGGGGTTGGGGTGCAGAGAGAGGCTCAGGGGGCAGGCGCCGGGCGGCGCTCACCTCAGTCAGCTCGTGGAAGCAGCGACATGTCCCGCTTCCTACGCAGCGGCACGGCCAGGTGGCTCTGCGCACTGCCCCATCCACAGGCACCACCCCCGCAGCTCCCATTGGCCGCGGTTCCCATCCAGTGGGAGCTCCCTGGAGTGGATTAAAATGTCTGGAGGGCCGGATGTGGCTCATGGGCTGTAGTTTGCCCACGCCTGCCTTAAAACCTCACATAGTTACACCCTACATTTACACAGAGAGAGTTGCAGACTTTTCCCCCCTTCACATCTCTTACCCGGCTCTAAGCATTTTTGCCTCACTGTCCATAGACAGATCTTCATTCTCACGTGATGTCCCAGTAGAAAATCCCCACGCAGTCACATCCCAGTAGAAACCCCTTGTTCTTTTAGCAAATCTGGCGGCACGGCCCACAGTCCAATGAGTTAAATCAGATTGTCCCATTGGCTGGACTATCTACTGATCCCTTCGGGAAAGGGCCCGTTTTTCCCTTCAGCAGGGCTGCAAAGACCCCGGGACGTCTCTCTGGGGTGCCCTTGTCCTCTTTAACGGGTTCACAAAGGCTCAGGTCCCTCGCGCCCTTTCCTTCCATCACTTACTCCGCTCCCCCAACGACGCCGCCAGCCGCTGGCTTTCACCAGGCCTGGTCCTGCCCCAGGGAGCGCGAGGCCCCAGGCCTGGATTGACTTTCTCCTTCCCTTCCTCCGGCCACTCCGGCCCGCAGGGCTCCCCGCGAGTTTTCCAGTCTCTGCAGCTGTCGCCTGTCTGGGCCCGATCCCACTTTCATCCCCACGGGCAACGCCGGGGGTGGGGGGTCCTCAGCTAGCCCCCACCCCCACCCCACCTGGACTCTGGGAGGGCCAGGCCCCAGCTGACCTCTGGCCCGAGCGGGTCCCATTGGCAGGCGGAGCGGGACAGTCCCACAGGCGGCCACGCGAGGGCGCCCCTGACCACAGAACACACCCCGGGCCATAAACCCTCTGCCCCAGGTGGGCTCCTGAAAGCCCGGGGGAAGGAGCGAGTCAGGGGTGAGGGGCGCGGGGGGGGGGGGGGGGGGGGCCGGGGGCGGGGGGGGCGGGGGGTGGGGGGGGGGGGGCGGGGGCAGAGCTGATTCGCCTCCATCCCAACCGCCCCCCCTTCCTCTCGTGGGTCTATTTTTAGACGCCCCGTCATGACGTTTGGCTTCTGTTGCTGCAGCTCCAGGCAGGAAACAAATCGCCCCCCCACACACACCTGGCACCCAGAGCTAGGCCTTGTGCCCCCCGCCCTGCCAGTGCCCCTCACTCCTGACCCACAGCCCCCTGGGCTCCCCCCAGCCCTGCCAGTGCCCCTCACTCCCGACCCGCAGCCCCCTGGGCTCCCCCCGGCCCCGCCAGTGCCCCTCACTCCCGACCCACAGCCCCCTGGGCTCCCCCCAGCCCTGCCGGTGCCCCTCACTCCCGACCTGCAGCCCCCTGGGCTCCCCCCGGCCCCGCCAGTGCCCCTCACTCCCGACCCGCAGCCCCCTGGGCTCCCCCCAGCCCTGCCAGTGCCCCTTAGTCCCTATGAGCCCCTATGTGGTGCTGAAGAGAGGGGTCAGGAGCTAGGGTACGCAGGGGTTGGGGGTCGGGCAGGAAGCTGGTGTTTTGCAGTGATTTAAGTAGGTCAGTAATTTCCCAGCATTCCCTGCGGCTGCCAGCCCCCTATGCCAGCAAACACCCATCCCCCGAGAACAGCAGGCAGGGCCGTGCGCTGGGGGGGTGCTATGGGGCAGGGAGCAGGGTGAGAGAGCTGGGCAGGGGGTGTTTTTCACCTGCCAGTCAGGGCTGGGCACAGGGGGCGCCGTGGGGCAGGGAGCAGGGTGGGGGGATGCAGCATGGGGCTGTTCCCTGGCAGGCAGGGCCGGGCGTGGGGAGGGGTGCTATGGGGCAGGGAGCAGGGTGGGAGGGCTGGGCAGGGGGTGTTTTTCACCTGCCAGTCAGGGCTGGGCACAGGGGGCGCCGTGGGGCAGGGTGGGGGGATGCAGCATGGGGCTGTTCCCTGGCAGGCAGGGCCGGGCGTGGGGAGGGGTGCTATGGGGCAGGGGAGCTCCCCATGCCGGTGTCCATTGATGTGTCTCCCTCCCTCTTTCCCAGATGCCCCTGGGGCACCGGCTCCCGTAGCGACTCCTTCGCCGGCCGCCCCCTCCCCGGAGCTGCCCCCCAACTGCCCCCCTTCCCCTCCCACTCCCCCTCCTGCTTCAGACCAGCCTCCTGCCCGCCATAGGGCGCGTGCGACGCCCGGCCCTGGCTCACCCCACAGCCCATCCACCACCAGCCTCACACCGCGGCCTGCGCCCACCTCCTGCTGACCCGGGGGCTGCCCGGCCTCGGCCCGGACCCCCGGTTCTGCTGCTACAGGGCAACGCAATCTCCCGGCTCTCCGGCGCCTGCCCAACCTCACCGAGCATGGCTTGGCCGAGACCCGCCTGCCCGGCCTCCTCACCCTCCACCTGGAGGTTAACCAGCTGGGGGACCTGCCCGGGGGCTGCCTCGGGGGGCTAGCGGCCTTAGAGGAGTTGTACCTGGATCACAACCCTGCCTAGCCGCCCTGTGGGGGGCACCGGCCCTGCCCTCCCTGCTAGTGGCTAGCGGGGCCTGGGGCTGCTGCCTGGCTGCTGTGAGAGGGGCTGGAGGATGGTGGGGGTCAGGGCTGCCTCCCCATGGTGTTTCCCCCCACAACCGCCTCGAGGGCTGGCCCAAGAGGCTGGTGGTGGCGCCCGGCAGCTCCATCACCCTGAGTTGCTGGGGGGTGGGGGCAGAGGGATGTGGGGGCACAGTGGGATGGGGGCAGGGGACCCCCCACCTCAGCCACACGGCCCAGGTGCCATTGGTCGGCCGGTCAACCGGACCCACCTGCAGCCAGCCACGCACCACGTGATCTGCCTGACCCTGGTGGCCACGGAGACGCCCACCCTAGCGACCGCAGCATCGCCCTCCTCCCTAGCAACCTCATCCTTCTCCGCAGCAACCACCGCCTCCCTAGCAACCGGATCCTCTACGACAACCGCGGCGTCCTCCCGAGCAACTGAGGACGTCGCCCTCGCAGCCGCCTCCGCGCCGGCGCCCCCGGGCACGGCGGCCATGACGGGTGCTGCTGACGGCCCTGTGCCCGGCGATGCTGTGGTGTGGAGGGCAGGAGACACAGGGGAAAAATTGGAAGGGGGGGGCCTCACTCCCCCAAACACTGCCGCCACGCACCCCCCCACACGTCTATATTTGCGGTGTAAAGGGGGAGCTGCCCCTCCCCCAGTCACCCCCCCAAAATATCTACTCCGCCCCCACCACAGAAGTAGCACAAAGGCGCGTCTTTCCCAAGGCCTCACCAGGGAGCTGCCGTAGCCAGGCGCCGCGGGGAGGGGGATGGGGGGTGAACAGCCCCCCAGGACCAAGGGCTGAGGTGCTGGAGCTGCTGGCGAGCCGGGGGGGTGGGGGGTGCAGACTACAGCTCTGGAGTTGGAAGAAGAAATGTGGGTTTTGTGTCGTTGTGGCGATGGTACCCACCCCACCCCCACCCCCTCAGAGCGGTGGGGCCAGCCTGATCCTCTAGGGCGCGCTGGCTTCCATCCGACCCCTGGTCAGGGACTGGCTGGCTCAGGGCGGCATCAGGGAGTGGGGCAGGGGCCAGTTCTCTGGGCCCATTGTGAGCTGCTCGTCTGCCCCCTCATCCGTACCCAGCGCTGAGCCGTCTAGAAACGCAGCCCGTCGGGCAGGGCCCGGTGGCTAATTCCTCGCGCTCTCCCACTCAACGCCCTGCCCCCTCCTCGGTGGATCTCCCCCTCATTGGGGGCCCCAGGCTGGCAGTCGCCCCAGGCCCAGCCATGCCCCTGCTGTGACAAGGGGCTTGAGGCCAGGAGCTGATGGATTGGGGGGGTGTCAGCAACCTCCAGCCATATCCCACCTCTCACACTGCCCTCCCAGTTCATCCCCGACCCATCCCCCCAGGGCCCTGAGCATCTCGGTCCCCCCACTCACTGCCCACCCCTCCGCCAGGGTCCTGACCCACGGTGCCCCCCAGCACCTCCCCCCCGGCTGAGAGACAAAGGAGGCCGATTAGATCGTTTAAAAATAGATTTATTTACAGGGCAGGGTCCCCGGGGGAGTTCTCGCACCGAATGCCCCCCCCGGGGGAGGACATTGGGGGGCAGGGCCGGGAGGGGGGCTTTAACAAGATCAAGATAGGGGAAGAATGGCCGGGGGGTGGGGAGCTGCCTTTGGATCCACCCCAGCATGGGAGGATCCTGGGATCTGCTGCAGTTTGGCCTGACAGGATCCCAGCATCAGCCCCCACGTGGTACCTCTGGGATTCCAGGATCGACTGTCACAGATCCATGGCAGACTCCTGGGATCCACCCCCACACTGCATGGTGGGACCCCGTGGGACCCCAGGATCCACTTCTGTGCACCACAGTGTGATCCTGGGATCCACTCCCCCCACACCAGTGTGATCCTTGGATCTACTTCCACACAGTGTGGTTAAGATCCCAGGATCCACTCCTGCACACTACAGTGGGATATTGGGATCCACTAACACACACCACAGAAGGGTCCCGGGCTCCAATCCCACACACCATGGCAGGATCCTGGGATCCATGCCCACATGCCATGGTGCGGCCATGGTGGGATTCTGGGATCCACTCCCACACGTTGTGGTAAGATCCCAGGATTCATTCCCACACACCAGGGCAGGATCCCGGGATCCATGCCTGCATGCCACGATGGGATTCTGGGATCCACTTCCACACTATGTGGTAAGATCCCGGGATCCACTCCCACACACCAGGGCAGGATCCTGGGATCCATGTCCGCATGCCACAGTCGGATTCTGGGATCCACTCCCACGTGGTGTGGTAAGATCCCAGGATCCACTCCCACACATCAGGGCAGGATCCCGGGATCCACGCCTGCATGCAACGGTGGGATTCTGGGATCCACTCCTACACGGTGTGGTAAGATCCTGGGATCCACTCCCACACACCAGGGCAGGATCCTGGGCTCCAATCCCCATTCTGCCCACATGGTCAACACATGGTTAGATAAATTTCCCGGGCTGGAAACCTCCAAGCAACATCAGTCGCCAGCCAGGTCCAGCTACTGCCCCCACCCCTGGCCACTGCCCACCCCCACAACTGCTCCTTCCTTACCCAACAGGAAGCTAAAAAGCGCAACCTCCCCACATTGTGGCTTCGGGGCAGAGGGTGAGCCAGGGTGTGGCAGCTGGCGAACCCTGGGGGCAAGGTGCAGGGGGTAAAAACAGGGCCAGGGCCTCTTCCCCCAGCAGAGAACGACTCTGAAAACCCGGCAAGCCAGAGAGAGAGCACATGTTCTGCTCATGGGTTACTTATGGTTTACTCATGGGTTACACATGATTTACACGTGGTTTACTCATGGTTTACTCACAGGTTGTCGAAAGTGCCTGATGCGCTGGGTGGGGATGGCTGGCGCCGAGGGGCCTTGCCAGTGCAACCCGCATGATCACAATGGTTCAAAACTGTCCCGAGGGGAAGGAGGAGGGTCACCCAGCAAGGCGGACGACGCGGCCTTTCAAGCACAAAGAGGTCTGTTGGTCAATTAGCGAGACAACCAGGCCACGGCCAACAATTGCCGCCCAATTACACCCCCTCTCGCCCCCATTCACTGACGCCACCTTCCCGGACACAGGCGTCTTGCTCCGTTAACACCAGCAGCAACGGTGTCCCCCGATCTACACCGCGGGGGTGGGAATACAGAGCTCATCATCGCGTTTCTGCCTCCGATCGCTCTCTGAATCCTTCCCCTAAATCCAGGGACGTCACTTCCCTGCCCTCCAATTCCCCCACTTCCATTGTAAAAGCCTTCCCCCCCGCACTTCCCCATTCAAAAATAGAAGCATTTTATGTATTAAAAAAGACGGGCCGACCGGTAATTACCAGCGAGCCCCATCAGTTTGAATATGGTCAATGCACGTAGCTCAATAATATCAATATACTCTCTGAAAAATAGAAGGGAGCTGGGAATCCCGCAGGGCACTAAATAAATGACATTCAGAAATTTCAGCCCCTTGGGACAGCCCCACAAAAATATAGCTCTATATCTTGAGCAAGAAGCTCACTGCCCCGGAAAATTTTGGTATCAAAACAAGAAGACAACGCAGCCCTTTCCCATACGATGCCGTTCAAGCCCTGTGGGGCTAACAGGAAGTCAATAGCAGTGAGAAGGCCGGGACTTCCTCCTTTGCTCCTTCTACAAAATAGGTGGCCTTTGACTCACAGGAAGTAGATGAGACATTAATAAGGCGGGACGTCCTCCTTGGCCATGTCCACAGAATAGGTGGCCTTTGATTCGCAGGAAGTAGATGAGAGGTTAATAAGGCGGGACATCCTCCTTTGGCACGTCCCCACAATCAGCGCACTTTGAACAGGAAGTAGCAGAGTGGAAACAGGGCAGAACTTCCTCCTTTGCCATTTCAATGGACGCACAAGAGACGCTCGTCGGCCAGCAGGAAGTCAAGGGAGGAAACAAGAGAGCGACTGTCCTTCAAAGACGGGACTTCCTGTGCTGGTATTTCCTGGGCAACAAACAGGAGGCAATTGAAGAATCCTCCCTGTGAAAGGTGCGAGGGGTGGGACTTCTCTGCGGCCTTTTCCACGGTGACCTTGGATCGTCAGGAAATAAATCAAGGAAACAGGCTTTGCAAGGAGAGAAACGGCCCCTGAAATCAGCAGGCGGGACCTCCCTCTCGGCCGTTTCCATGGTGACGAACAGACACCGTTCAGCCTTCAGGAGGGAACTAGGGCGGGACTTCCTCCACCTGCCACTTCTACGGCGACTCAAGGAGGTGACCTTTGGCCTCCAGGAAGTAAATCAAGGAACAAGCAGCAGAGAGCAGGACTTCTTCCTCCACCACGACCACGGGCGTGGTGTCCGCAAACAAAGATGGCCGACACACACACACACCCCGTCCAGCCAAAACAAACATGGCCAACATGGCTACCCTCTCGAAACAAAGATGGCCGACGTAGAGCCCGCACAAAGAGGAGCTACGGGAAGGCCATGGCATGGCGGGGGGGGGGGGGGGGGGGCGACAATGGCTACCAGTGGAGGGTTTCAAACCAGGGCCAGCAGGCCCTGGGTAATAAATAAAATCAGCCCCACAACTAGCGGCCAAACCACGCCCCAGTCCCCAAGGGATGTATCCTTCCACATACACCCGGGGCCACCCAGGCTGGGAATAAACACAATGACCCCAGAAAAATGGGGTCAGCACTGCAAGGCCCCAGGAAGTGGGGGGCGGGGTGCAGCTCAAGTCCAAGGAAGCACCAAAGGGAATGTCCCAGACTGTGCCCCTTAGGGGCGGTATGGTGGTGTGCTCCGGCTCCCATTTAAAACGAGCCAGCAGGTGCATCCCACCGCTGACACCAAGCCGGGCCCTTGGTCCAAAACAGGACATGGACGTATCCAGCCGCCCTGGTAAATAGTCCCGTGGGGCTGGGACAAGAATCCAGGTGCAGAACGGGTGCTCCCCCAGCCAGCTCCGCAAGCAGCAGATAGCAAGACGGATGGACAGATGGACGTCTGGACTCACGGCTTCTGGGGCCCCGGGGACAGCACGACCGGAGTGGAGAGTCCGTCCACGCTCAGTGAGGGGATGTGGACTTGCCCACCAGAGTTAGAAGGAAACTGTGGGGAGACGTGAAGGAGTGACCCACTGACCATACCCCTCACTCCCAACCCACAGCCTCCAGCTAGCCCAGCTGTGGACCCCCTCTGCCCCAGCCCTTCTGGTGCTCCTCACTCCCAACCCACAGCCCCCCACTAGCCCAGCTCTGGGCTCCCCCCGCCCCAGCCCTACCAGTGCCCCTCACTCCCGACCCGCAGCCCGCTGCGTACCTGGAAGGAGAGCTTGGCGGGGCTGTGTGGGGCGATGGGGCTCAGGGTGCTCCAGAAGTGAATGGTGGGTGGCAGGGAGCTGGGGGTCAGCAGGACGGGGGTCTGCACAGGAGAGGGGGGGTGATGAGAGAGAGAGAGACCCCATCCCCCATCCAACCCTAGCTCCCTCCCCACAACCCCTGCCCCCCAACGACTCCTTCCCCACCTCCAATCCCCCAGCCTCCACTCCAAGCCCCTCCCCCACCAACAGACCCCTCCCACTATATCCCAGGCCCCTCCCCCACTCACAGATCCCTCCCCCAGGTCCCTCCTCCTCCTCCAGAGCCTTCCCCCACCCACAGATCCCTCCCCCTGCACTGCAGGCCCCTCCCCCACAGGTCCCAGGCCCCTTTCCACCCCGTCCCATAGCCGCACTCACTAGTGCGTGCGTGGAGATCACAGTGGTGGGCATCAGCCCACTGCCCGCTCCCCCGCCGGGCGCCAGCAGGGAGCCGCCGGCCGCGCTGATCTTCTCCGGCCCAGGCAGGGAGGGTAGCGCCAGGTCCTTCGGCTTCCGCCCCTTCGGGCCATGCCCCTCGCTGGGGGGCCCCCCAGGCGCTCCCTCCCCCTTCTCCTCCTGAGGTCCTGCCCCCACTGGGAGCTCCGACTCCATCCCCCTGGGGGCCTCCTTGGCGGGCGGGGCTTCCTGCTTCACCCCCGAGTCGATCAGAACCAGGAACGGGGACCCCTCCGCATCCCCCTTGGCCTCCACTTTCACCACCACCGGCCGCATCCCGGGGTCCCGCGGAGGCGTCTCCTCTGGGGCGGGGTGCTCTGTATCCAGGGGCTCCGGCGCCACAAACACCTGGGGGCAAGATGGAGAAATGCAGCCAGTGCTGGGCTGGGGCAGCTGGTAAACAGCTGCATATAACACCAAATGGGGACAGCTCACCCTGTGCTGAGCTGCAGACACCTCTGGAGCAGGGCAGCTGGGGAACAGCTGCATACAACACCACATAGGGACAGTTCCCCTGCTGCTGAAATGCAGCTACCTCTGGGGCAAGGCAGCTGGGGAACAGCTGCATATAACACAACATGGGGACGGCTCGCCTGGCGCTGAGATGCAGCCACCTCTGGGGTGGGGCGACAGGGCCATCTCACCTGCAGTGGTTCGCTCTCATCTCCTTCTTCAATGCTGATCTCCAGCTGGGGAATCTCCCCCATCTCGCCAGGGGGCAGGTCGGGGGCCCCCGGGTGTTCTCTGCACAGGGCTGGGGGGTCCTGCCGGGGGGCTCTCCCAGGGGGGGCCGCCTGCAGCGACTGGATGGTGAAGGTGGAGTACAGCCCCGAGCGCATGTACTCGTTACGGCTACTCCGGGGGACGCCCCCCCCACGCAGTGACTTGGTGGGCCCGGAGATCCCCTCCCCCAGCCGGGGCTCGGCCAGGGCTGGCTCCACCCGCTGGAGTGTCCCTTCCTCTCGGGCCCCCTCGGCGCCGGCCGGCTCCGGGTATGAGACAAATTTATAGACGAACTTCTGCCCGTTGACCTTCCGGATGATGTTCTAGAAAGAGAGACGATAGAGCAGGATAGGGGCTGGGCGCCAGGACTCCTGGGTTCTCTTCCCACTCTGGGAAGAGAGTGGGGGGCTGGTGGGTTAGAGCGGCGGGGGCTGGGAGCCAGGAATTCTGGGTTCTCTCTGGCTCTGGGAGGGGAGTGGGGTCTGGTGGTTAGAGCAGAGGAGAGCTGGGAGCCCGGACTCCTGGGTTCTCTCCCCGGCTCTGGGCAGGGGAGGGGCTCACCTTGTCGTAGTAGTAGCGCAGGGCGCGGCTGAGTTTGTCGTAGTTCATGTTGGTTTTGTTCTTGCGCAGCCCCCAGAGTCGGGCGACCTCCTCGGCGTCCACCAGCTTGAACTCGCCGTCGGGCGAGGTCCAGGAGATCAGGTGCCCGTTGCCCTGGTGCTCCAGCAGCTGGAGCAGGAACTGCCAGAGGGTCAGCGAGGGGTCCGCGGCTGCGGAGACGGGGAGAGCGTGGGATGGGGGCCGGCCCCCCCATCGGCACGGCCGGCGCCCCTCACTCCGGACCCACAGCCCCCGCCCCTCCGGTGCCCCTCACTCCCGACCTGCACCCCCTGCCCCTCCGGTGCCCCTCACTCCCGACCCGCAACCCCCCTCCAGCCCACCCCCCAGGCGGGGGGCTCCCTTTCTACATTTCTACCCGCGGTTCCTCATTTTTCTCCCCAGAAGGAAATTTCAGGATTTGGCCTAAAACAAGGTTTTCTGCAGTTGGATCAAACGTTGAACACTGTGGAGGGAGGGGGCTGGCGGTGGGGGCTGGGGGGAGGGAGTGAGGGGCACCAGCAGCGTGGGGGGAAGGGAGGGGCTGTCTCCTCATAGTTGGCACTGACCCCAAGGCCATAGTGCAGCAGTGGGGGGGGGGGG
>ML679742.1:2410-22393 GCA_007922305.1 Dermatemys mawii
CCCCCCCCCCCCCCCCCCGCCAACCTACCAGTCCCCTCTCCCTGCCCAGAGCTGGGAGAACCCAGGAGTCCTGGCTCCCAGCCCCATCCCCCTTTGTTAACCTTGTAGAGCCCCCAGCAGGGTCAGCGCCCAAAGCCAGTAACTCCCTTAAATCCAGGGGAGTCCGACCCGAACCTGCTTCAACCCCTTTGACCCCCCCCTTTGTCAATCTGACCCTAAAACCCCTTGGAAATAGGGCTCCCTTAACTCCCCTCCCTTTAATCCTCTCCCTGCCGTGTCCTCCTTCCCCGCTGACCCACCCTCTCACCCCAGGCCCAGCCTCTGGCCTCTCTCCCTGGGTTTTACCAGGCTGCCCCTCACCCTGGCATCAGGCCCCTTCCACACCAACTCGACAGCAAATCCCAAAGCCCCTGGTGGGTGACAGGGAGACTCTGCTCCGCGTTAGACCCCCAGCCGGTCCTGGGGCAGCTCTGCCTGTCCCCCAGGCCCTTCCTCCCTGCCCCGGTGCCCGCTCCCCCACCCCACAGACCCCCGGGCACACCCCGCTCTGCCCCTCCCTTCCCATGGTCAGTGAAGGCAGCTGGCTCGAGCCCAGGGACCAGGCCCGGCTCCCTGGGGGGGTCGGGGTGTGTCTGTCTCCCCACCGTGGCCGGCACTTTCTCCTGTGGCCGATGCCCGGCTGCGGGCGGCTGGCTGCGGTGACCGGGGCTCCCAGGCGCCCGGGGCTGCGGCTGGGTTTAACTCTCCCCCGTCGCCGCAGGGCCACAGGTTCCCCTGCCGTGGGGCCGCGGGGGGCAGGATGGCGGAGTCGCCGTGCGCTCTCCGCAGCCGCAGGGTCACACTTCCCCTTCCCCAGCCGGCGCGGTCGAGGGAGTCACGTGGGGACCCGAGCTCGGGGGACGTCACGACTGCAGCTCTCCGGCCTGCAGCGCCCGCCAGGCCCAGCACGGGTCCCACGCGGGCGGCACAGAGCCGTGCCAGGCCCCACGGGAGCTGCTCCCTGCCCCAGGCCGACTGGATCCGTGGGGATCTTGGCCCAGCCTGCAGCCCGCCCACCTGAGACAGGCAGTGACCTGCCGCTAAGGCATCGTAAGCCAGGCTCACCCGGGTGCAGCTTCCCCTGACAAGGGGCACCCGGCACTGACGAGGGGCACCCGGCGCTGACGAGGGGCACCCCACGCTGACGAGGGGCACGCTGCGCTGATGAGGGGCATGACGCGCTGACGAGGGGCACGACACGCTGACGAGGGGCACCCGGCGCTGATGAGGGGCATGTTACCCAGGCCTGTGTCTCTCCCCAGAGCTGTCAGCTCCCCAGGGCAGGGTGTGGCCGTGCAGCGCCTGGCGCCGGGGGGTCTCCATCTGGACTGGGCCCCCAGACACTACTGCAATACGGGCAATGAACACCACCCCTGGGGCCGGCTCTGAGGGCCGGCTGAGGGAGGGGCCGGGGGGGCCTCTGCCGTGCCCTGACCCAGACCCACTGGGAGGAGATCGCCGTGGTCTGCGCAGCGTTAGCTGGCTCTGTCTGTGCGCGACTCGGGATGGAGAAGCTCGGTTCAAACCAGCTCCAGATTAATTCTAATGTGACGGAGCCATTGGGCTCTACCAGCTCTTCCCAGCGCCCGGCTGCAAGGACGCCAGCCGGGGACGGCCCAGGCCTGGGTCTGAGAATCCCCCAGCACTGACTGGAGTTTTCAGTTCTCAGCAACAGGCGCTACGGTCGCTGCGGCAGCCCTGGGAGGGGAGACGGGCTCAGACGGACACACAGCAAACGCCCAGCCGCAGTGGGGTGCACACAGGAGCCAGGGCCTCTATTCCAGGGGGTCAGTTACACGATCTGGTCCAGGTTTCAGAGGGGGAGCCGCGTTCGTCTGTATCCGCAAAGAGAACAGGAGATCTTGTGGCACCTTAGAGACTAACACGTTTATTTGGGCTGAAGCTTTTGTGGGCTAGAACCCGCTTCATCAGATACATGGAGTGGAAAACACAGTAGGAAGATAGGTATGTATACAGAGAACATGAAGAAATGTGGGTTGCTGTACCAACTCTAACGAGACTAATCAATTAATCTAATCCTGTGGCTCTCAACTTTTCCAGGCTGCTGTCCCCTTGTCGTGTGTCCCCTGTTTCAACTCGCTTCAAAATACTGACTTCAAAATCCGACAGAAACACCCCGAAGTGTGCAGCCCCCTGCGACCGGACAAGGGCCGACTGTCTCATTTTTACGTGTCATGATCAGTCGATTGGACTAGAACCATCGCACGTCCATGTCAGTGTTCATTACACAGCAATGGGACCAGACACCGTAGGAGATTGGAGTTTGCACTGAGTTCGCTGGGGCTTTCTGTGCAGCCTGCTGTGTAAGGAGGGAAATACCCAGCGGGGTGGATGTGCCCCTGGCAGGTCTCTGTGCACCCCAGGGGTCCGCGTCCCCTGGTCGAGAACCGCGGCTCTACAGAAATCAAAGGGGCCCTGCCCCACACAGCAGCGTTCACTGTGAGTCTGACAGATCCCAGGTATTTAACGCACCGTAACCCCCGCCAGGCAGCCCAGTGTCACACCCAGGCCTGGCGCTGAGCAGAGGGGAAGGGTTGGGGACTCAGCCCAGGTCTCACGGGCAGTCAGCGCCGAGATGGGGAGAGACCCCAGGAGTGACTCCAGCCTAGACGATGCCGGCTTGGGGGTCCCCGTTGTCCGGCGGGGCAGGAACCCCCGCGGGGAGGAGCTCCTGAGCTTCCAGAGGGAGATCGGTCTCTGCCCCACCAGTGCCCCCCACCAGCTGCACCACGGCCTCCGACCCTGCAGGAACGAGACACGGGGAGTCAGGATGGAGCCTGGAGCCACGTCAGTCTGCAGGGATCAGGGTCTGACACTGGAGAGGGACCTGCTGCAGCTGGACAGGGGCTTCCCCCTTCGAGCCCTTCTCCAGACCCTCCCGCAGCTGGGGGCAGAGAGGGGGCGATGCCCCATACCTAGCAGGGTCGCTCCCAGCTCTGCCTGGGGCGGGGGGAGGGGAGCCCCCAGGCAGCACACGCTCCGCTTTGCCCATGGGGGGCTGCTGTCCAGCGGGGGACGTGAGACTCTGCTTCCATCGGACAGGAACTAACGCCCAGTGGGCCAGGCCAGAGAGCTCAGACTCCCCCGCTCTGCTCCCAGGCTGGTCTGTCAGAGGCGCAGGGCCTGGGGGGCTCCGGGCCGATGGCCGTGGGGAGCCGCCCGCCCAGACAGCAGCCAGCGCCCGGGGCTGGAGCCCCCACTTACCTAGCGAGCCGGTGTCATACCCGGGGTCGCTGCCTGTGGGAGGGAGAAGGAGGTTAGCGCGGTTCAGGGAGCTGGTTCCCCCAAATCCTGCACCATGGGAACAGACTGGGGGTGAGCTCAATGTCTCAGGGGCCCAGAAACGGCCCAGCCCAGGCAGGAAATGTGGGGAGGGGCTGGCTCAGAAATGGGGCAGAGGCTGGGGCCAGGCAGACCGAGCTCTGGGGTAATAACCCCCACAATGCATTGGGGCTGGAGGCTGGGTTGGGGGAGCACAGGGGCCCCATGGCCAGGGGGTTCGGGATCTCCGGGGCCTGGTATCTGGGTCCCGGCCTAGCTGTGGGGAGGAGAGAGGCGAGACGCTGCGGGGAGGAAGGGGTCACACTGAGCCCCCTCCCCGTCCCAGTTCATATAGGGGCTGAGATACAAGCCCTGCAGACATTGGTGTGCTGCAGCCCAGACCCCCCCCCCCTACAGCCACAGTCCCCCCAGAGTCCATGGAACACCCCCCAGCCCATGCAGAGGGGAGACCCAGACCCAGCCCTGAACCCAGCTCCCCTGGGACCTCACCCCTGGATGGAAAAGGGGGCTGCAGGGTGCCCCGGGGCAGGGCCTGGGGCAGGGATCTCCCCATTGAGGTCCACATGACCGCAGCCCATCCCCAGGGGCCTGGAGCCCCCCAGCACTTACCACGGCTGGATCCTTTGTAGCTGGCTGTGGGGGAGAAGGGGACAGGGTCAGTGTCTCTGAGCCCAGGGGGTTGGTGTGCTCTGGGGTCAATTCCAGCCCCACCCCTCACTGGGGGAGCTTCACTGAGAGTCAGGGACCATCCTGCTGACTCGGCCTGGGGGGGCCTGACCCCAGAGCATGGAGAGGAGAGGAGGGGGCCGTGCTCTGCTCACAGGTGACCCTCCTGGGGAGTGTGGGGTGAATCGGCAAGTCCCATTCAGAGCCCCCCGCCGCCCACCCCACCCCCAGATCCCACCCCCGCCTGGTCTCCCTGCTGGGGCCTCTGACCGGATCATCCCGCCTGCTCCATCATTAACCCCTTACCTTCCAGAGAGGAGCTGGAGTCCTGGGTACCGGCTGTGGGGGGAGAAGGGGAGTTAGTGTCTCCTGAACCAGTGCCGGCGAGGCAGACGCCTCCCTAGGACCCCCCCTCAACTCCTTCCCGGCCCAGGGCTCACCACCCCCCAGCCTGTCCCAGACAGGGAACAGCATCACCGGAGCTGCCGTGGGCCCCCCTGCCCGGCCCGGCCCAGCCCGGAGCCCAGAGGGGCCTGCACCCCACAGAGCAGGGGTCACACTGAGCGACGCAGGGGATTGTGGGTGACTGGCTGAGTAGGTGGCTATGGGGCGTTAGTCCCAGGGAAGGGTCCCTGGGCTGGGCCACCCCCACCGCCCCCGCCAGCAGCACGGGGGGGCTCCACTCGCCCGCAGGGGCAGTGTGGACGGCTCCGGGTTTCCCTGCAGAGAGAAGGGAGATCATGGTGAGTGCAGCCATCCCGGGGCAGGAACCGGCTCCGATCCGCGTCCACGGCCCGGCACGGCCCCCGGGGGCTCAGTGGGGGACTCAGCGTCCCAGGGGAAGGGAACAGAGACCCAGCGCCATCCGCCCCGGCTCTGGGTATGGCCAGGCAGCCCCCAGCGGGGTCTCTGGCCCAGTCTCCCCTCCCCCGGGGGGGCAATCCCACAGCCCCAGTGCGGGGGTCCGGATGGCTGCCATCCCCGTGACCCAGGGCAGGGCCCCATCGCCCACCCCACACTGACAGGTGCCTCCGTAAAGCCTGGCACCACCAGCCCCCATTACCTGAGTGCCGCCTCCTCCAGAGGACAAACCCGACGGTCCCAGCAGCGAGCAGGACAGCAACAGCAACGCCCCCAACCAGCGCAGGGAGCAGGGCAGAGTGGGACGGGGGCTCTGCAAGGGAGCAGGGAGTGAGAGACCCCCCAAACACCACGTCCTTCCCCTCCCCCATTCGCACCCCCCATGGCTGTGTCTTTACCCTGCCCCGTGCCCCAGACCCCCGCGGTGCGTCTGTTTGAAGAACGCGGCGGGTAGGGGAAGCAGGGCCCTTCCTGCCCCGTCCCATGTCCAGTCTCCCCGGGCCCAGGTCTGTTCGAGGAACGCGGCGGGCAGGGGAAGCGGGGCCCTTCCTGCCCCGTCCCACGTCCAGTCTCCCCGGGCCCAGGTCTGGCCGGTCCCTTTTCAATCCTCTGTTAACGGGACTTCGAAACTGCCCCGGACTCCCAGGGCCTGGCCCCAGGCTCTCTGGGCTCGAAAGCCCCTTTCAGTGCCCGGGACCCCAGCCCGGCTCCGCGGACACCCCCGGCAGGCCGGCTCTGCTGCCCAACCAGGGCTTCATTGATCAGCTCCCTGCAGCTTTCCGGGGTCCCCCACAGCCCGGTCCTGTCTCAGCCTCCTCCCCCTGCCTGTCCTGCGGCTTCGCTCATTCTCCACCTGGGGAGGTGAGCAAAGTGTGTTACTGTGGGGGCTGTAGGGCCAGCCACCCTGTGACCCCCCCTTTTCATCCAGCAGCCAACCCCCCCCCCCGCCAGCCTAACCGCCCCCTCCAAACACCCTCCTCCAGTCTCACCCCACCCGGCGATGAGGGGCTGGACCAGGCTCTCGTGCTCCACGCGGCAGCGGTACAGGTCTCTCTCCCGGGGGTCGATCTGCACCGTGGCCCAGGTGTGGTAGGTCCCGTCCCCGTTGGGCAGGACCCCCGCTCGCCACGTCTCCTGCTCGCTGCTCCCCCCGGTCCGCAGCCAGCTCACGGCGATGTCCCGGGGGTAGAAGCCGTGGGCCCGGCAGGAGAGGGTGGTGGGGCCGCCGGGGGCATCTCTGCCGGTGACCCGCACGGCCGGGGGCTCTGGGGAGACGAGGGGGAGGTTGCTGAGTTAGGGCCACTGAGCAGCACCCGGGTTCCTTAGTGCCCCATGATGCTCGTTGCTGGAGAGGCCAGAGCCTGGGAGACCCACCACGGAGACCTGCCCCCCCGGTGACCTGCCCCCCCAGGAACCCAGGGGAGATGGGACCTGACTGGGGAGCGATCGCTGCACCCCGCCGGCAGGGCACAGACGGGGACCCCCCAAAAGGCCCAGCTGATCTCTAGGGGTCTTGCCCTGTAACCCAGCCCTGGGGCTAGATAATTAGTGTCTCAGACAGGCCAGGAAGTGGGGGAGTCTCTGCGGTGGGGGAGGGGGGATATCCCCAGTCTCTGCAGTGGGGGAGGGGGGATGCCCCCCAGTCTCTGCAGTGGGGGAGGGGGTCGCCCCACCCAGGTGGGCTCCCTGCCCCCTCACCTCTCCACTGCAGCGTCTCCTGCCCGTAGTCCAGGTATTTCCGCAGCCACTCCAGGCATCTCCGCTCCAGATAGTCCCGCTGCTGCTGGCTCAGGTGGGGGTCGGCCTCCATCTTCCCCTTGGTGACCTCGGCCTCCTTGCTGGGGGCCACCCAGCTGTGGGTGCGGGTGTCGTAGGAGAGGAAATCCCGCCCGTCGTAGCCGTACTGCCGGAAGCCCCCGGCCCCGCCGTCTGCCCGCAGCTGACAGCCGTAGGCGTACTGGAAGGTGTGGACGCCTGGGGAGACGCACCGCGCCGGGTGAGGGCAGGGGGCCTGACGCGACTCCTTAGACCTGACCGGGGGCGGCCAGGGCCCCGCTGACTCCACGGCCCAGCTGCCGCGGGGCCACCCGGGGCGAGTCGCTCGTGTTGCTACCGGACTCGGTTCTGAGCGCAGGTTGCGGACCCAGCTCGGGTGGGGTTTGGGTTATGGCTTGGCAGGGGTCAGGGTTAGGGACCCGCTCAGCCAGGCCGAGGGCCGGGGTCACACTAGGCCAAGGGTTGGGGTCACTGTTAGGCCTGGGGCTGGGGTCAACCAGGGTCACTGTTAGCCCAGGGGTTGGGTCATTGCAGGGGATGGGGACAAGGGACGGGGTCACCGCCAGGTCTGGGGTCACTGCTGGGGTCAGGGATGGAGACAGAACAGAGCCTCTCCTAGGTCCCGGGCTCCGGAGTCCCACTTAGGTCCTGGGCTCTAGGGTCCCAGCTCCAGAGTCCCTCCTCAGCCCCAGGCTCCGGGGTCCCCACCAGGCCCCCTGCCCCGGCCCCTCACCCGCGCTCTGGTTGTAGCGCTCCATGGCGATGCGGACGTTGCCGGTGAAGGCCTCCTGCCAGCCCCGGGCGATCCAGGTCTGCCGGTCCCAGTACTCGGACCCCTCGGCCTGGATCCAGGGCGCCCGGGGCTGGGCCCGCTGCGCCTGGCTGTCGTAGTGGAGGAAGAGCTGGTCGTCCAGGTACCCGACCACGGTGAACTGGGGCAGCCCCGGGCCCGGCTCCGACACCGCCGTGTAGAAATAGCGCAGCGAATGCGGGCCTGGGGGGTGAGAGAGAGACCCCCTCCATCAGCCAGACGCCCCCAGACCCACCCCACACTGCAGTGGGGGAGAGAGACCCCTGTCAGCCAGCTGCCCCCCTCACCCTCTGCCCCTTCCCAGACCCCCGGGGCGAGCTGGGACCCCCACCCGACACTTAAGTGGGGTAGACGGGGCCTCACTATCTGTGGGGCTGGGGGTCCATGCAGGGCCCAGCGTGACAGGGCGGGGGGCAATCTCAGTTGAGCAGGGTCCCTGCAGTGCCTGTCATGACCAGGCCCCTCCTCCTGACCTCAGATTCCCATAAACATTCATTAACAGCAGTAATTAGTGTCTGGCAGCCCCACCCCCGCCTTGCCCTGAGCGCTGGCTGGATGGGGGCGCGAAACCACAGGGGGGCTAAGCAGGGTGTCAGGGGAGCAGCCACCAAAACCCAGTGTCCCACAGGGAGAGGGCAAAGGGGGAGGGGAAACTGGGGCATAGCCAGAGGTCGTGACATGCCCAATGTCATGGGGAAGGAAGTGGGGCAGGGCTGCCCTGAACCGGGGGTTCCCACAAACACAGACGGGGGAAAGGGTTAAACCTGGGCAGTTTGGTTCCCCCCACACCCGCGGATCAGGAACTGAGGCCAGCTAGGATGGGAGCCCTGCTCCCTGTACCCCCCGCCCCATAACAACTGACAGGGACTCCCCACTCCCTGCAGCCATACTCCTCCCCAGGACACACCCCCTCTTTCCCCGGGATGCCCGGCTATGGGGGTGGGGGGTGCCAATGCCCAGGTAGCCACCCGGGGCTCGATTCGGGCCTTGCACTCGTTTTACACGCCCCCACCCCCGGTCTGAGCGGCTCGCTCCTGATTCACAGCCAGGCAACCGAGAGGAGAATCGGGCCCGGGGGGGGGTCCTGCATTTGAGCCCCTCCCCCAAATACAAGCATTTCCTGCCCCCTGGCCCATCCCCCTCGATGCCCCCCAGCACAGGTCACCGCTAATGGGACAGGATCCTGCCCCTCCCCCTGTGCTGGGGGGGGTGCACCCCGATACTCACGGGAACAGCCCCCCGGGACGGCGAAGACCCCCAGCAGGAGGAGGGAGAGGAGGCCAGGCACAGCCATGCTGACCCCATCGCTCTCCCCCCTACATCGCCGGGACGCTCCCCGCTGGGCTCCCCAATGCAGCGACTCTCCGGGCGCACCCTGCCCCTGGCCTCGTCCCGGGGACTTTGCCCCAGGAAGGGCCAGGCTGCCCCAGCACCTGGTACTGGGCAGAGACAGTCTGCCCACAGAAAGTGAAAGTGACACAGGGTGGCACGTCCCCACCTAGGGTAAACACCTGGCTGAGCAGGGCGGTGTAATGGTTAGAATGGGGGGAGGGGCTGGGAGCCAGGACTCCTGGGTTCTCTCCCAACTCAGGGAGGGGAGTGGGGTCTGGTGGGTTAGAGCAGGGGGTGCTGGGAGCCAGGACTCCTGGGTTCTCTCCTAGCCCTGGGAGGGGAGTGGGGGCTAGTGGTCAGAGCAGGACTCACACTCCCTGGCCCCATGTTAATCCCTGTTCCTGACCCCCCTGAAGAAACAGGCCCTGGTCACGTTCCATGCCGGGGCGTCTCTCCTCCGGGGATACCGCCCTTGGGGGGTTGTAGCTGCTCTGTAATGCACCTGCGAGCAGGGAGCATAAACCCCCTCGGCTGTCCCCGGCACGGACACCCTGGGCTCTAGGATCAGCCGGGGGGAGGGAGGGGACCTGGCCCCCAGCGCCTGGGGCTGGCCTGGCCACAGCTGCCTGGGGGTCTCTGGCTTGGCCATTGCCCAGCGCCGGGGTCTGGATGCTGCTCTCTGGGGCGGCAGGGCCCAGCCGGCCCACGACCCCCATCCCAGCCCCCTGCCCGAGTGGGTCTCCCCAGTGGGCGGCTCCGGCCGTGACAGCGACAGACACCCCGGTGCCCTGCCCGGCTCCGGCTCCGCATCTGAAACCGAGCAGGGCGGTTGGGGGCATCCCAGAATCCCCTCCCCCGTTACAGGTCAGTCCCCTTCACTCCTGGGCTGGGCTCACCCTGTCCCTTCAAAGGCCCCCTTGTACTCCAGCCAGCAACACCCCCCCAGCCTCACGCCACGGTGACACAAGCCCAGAGTGAGGGGCCCAGAGGATCACAGGGGTGGGGACATCCCCACAGGGGTGGGAGGAAGGGCAGGCAGCAGGCCGAGTGGGGGGGGGAGTGAGGATCCCCTCGGTTTCCGCCCCCCCTCACCTCTCCGCTGCAGCGTCTCCTCCCCGTCCTCCAGGTGTTTCCTGAGCCCCCCGCAGACTCGCAGACCCGCTCCAGGCTCAGCCTCTCTCCATTGGTGGGGGGGGGTGTCACTCTCCTCGCCCCCAGCCCAGTGGCGGGGGGTCGGGGCTGTCGCCTCCCCATCGTGTCCGTGCTGTGGGACCCCCACCCCCACCCCCGGTGCTGCCACTCACCCAGATCTCACGGCCAGGCCCGTGCTGGAGGGCGAGAGGGTCTGGAACCCAGCACCAGCCTGCACCGACTCCCCATCCAGCCCCCCAGACCTTGGGGGAGGCGTGTCTGGGCCCCGCCATACCCGCCCGGCTCCCGTCCAGCCTCAGGGTGACCCAGAGCTGAGCGCGGGGGGTGCAAACCCCAGCGCGGTGCTGGATCTTCCCAGGGGTTGCTCTGACCCCATTCACGCTACCCCACCCCACTCCGTGCCTTCTCCCACGTTGGAGCCCACGGAGAAAGCAGGAATCTGCAGGGGGGGCCCTTGGCCTACAGGCTACCATGGTGGGGGGGTCCCCTTCCACCCAGCACCCCTTGCACTGGTGACGGGACCCCCCTTGTCTCAGACCCCGCAGCCCGGTGGAGAGACGCTGTGGGGGTCCCTGCACTGGACTCGCTCCCCGTCTCTCCGGGTCAGTGACTCCCCCGACAGTCCCACTCAGCAGCACTTTGCCCTTTCGTCACCCCCAATCTCCCATCCCGCCCCACAGCGCCCGACCCACCGTCTGGGCCATGGGACCAAGCTCCCCAGACCCTGTCGGGGAGAAGACCCCCCGGGAGCAGCTCCCTGAGAGGGGAGGATGAGAATCCTGTCTGGTCACCCTGTATGGAGGGCAGCCCAGCTGGGCCGGTCAGTTGAATTTGGGGGGGGCAGAGCGGCTCGGGGCTGGACAATTCACCCAGGGAAGGGGGGTTTACAATGAAGTAGCCTTTACACAGCTCTGAGAGATGCTCACTGCACCAGGGAGCTGGGCTCATCCTGTCCTTGCTTCGTGCCTCAGTTTCCCCTCTGTAGGAGGATGACAATACCCTCCTCTGTAAAGAGCTGGGAGATCTGGGGATGACAAGCGCTCTGGAGGGGCTGAGAACCAACCAGGGGCTGCAGGATTGGGCCCCGAATTTGAGGCGTTTCAATAACATGTAGCCATGGCGATGAAACAAGCCTTTATTTTCAGGGTTCAAACATCTCGGCTGTAACTAGCGGTCGGGATCTGGCGATAACGTCCTGTCCTCCGGTGCATTTCAATAGTGCTGCAGCCAGTCATGGCCCGGGCCCCAGCGCTGGCCAGACAGACCCTGCCCCAAGGAGCTGGCAATCTGCACAGGGAGGACAGGGACTGCAGCAGGGGACACTGAGGCACAGGGATGGCAAATGTCCACGTTGACCCAGTGGCAGGGCTGGGAATAGAACCGAGTCTCCTGAGGTTACGACCTGATCCTAGTCCCCACCCGCCTTTGGGCTACGTTCGTGGGCCAGAAACACCCAGCGACAAAGTCATCTCAGTGACTTGCCCGGGCCTGGCTTCTGCCCATCCTGGGCTGATCGCGGACTCCTGGGGGCAGGCAGAAGGAATTCAGCCGTGGAGTTAAACCCCCCCCGGGGGTGAAGGATCTGCCATGGGGGGTGTCAAACGGGGAGAACTCCACGGCGCATTAAGGATGATGCTCAAGGGGTTACAAGGAGTAACTCAGCCACGGGTCCGGTTCTGGGCATTTGCAGCCCAAACCCAGAACCACCAGGTGGTCGCACGAGGTTATCAAGAGCCACTGGGAGCAGGCCATAAACCACCAGGGAAAGGCTCTCGTTTCAATGCAGTGCACACCTGGCCTGTGGAACTCACTGCCACAAGATGGAGCTGCCATTAACAGCTTAGCAGGACTGGACGCTCCTATGGCTAAGGAGAGCGTCTAACCCGAGTGTTTGTTTTAAAAAACTGACTCCTAGAAACAGGTTATTCCACAATTGTCCACTAGGGGGCACCCTACACCTGGCATTGGCCGCCCGCAGAGACGGGATACCGGGGTAGATGGGCCTGTGGCCGGGCCATGCCCCCTTGTGGCACAGCGCGGCCTTGCCGGCACCTCACCCTCAGTCCCGTGCCAGTTCCCCCAATATCGCGTTCGCTGCCGAGTACTCAGAGCAACGTTCCCCTTCCCAGGGCTCCACGTGCTGAGTCCATGGAACAACCTCGACTGGCCCTTCCGGCCTAGACCTTTCCCTCGCGGGGTCCCCAACTCCCCCCTAGCTCCGTGTCCCCAGCCCCCTCTGAGCCGGGAGTCCTGTCTGTGCCCCTGCGGCCCTGGCCTCTCCGGGGAGGCTTTATCACCGGCCACCTCCTGCCCTGCTCCCATAGCTCCATCCTCCGGTAAGGATCCCCCGGCCCTCCTCCCTGGGGTCCTGCACTGATTCCCACCAGCACCCCAGCCCACCAGTGTCTGGGTTCAGGCCCACCCCACAGAACCGCTCCAACGGCCCGGCCCAGGGTCAGCTGACAGCCGGGGTTTCTCCTGGTCAGGCCTAGAGGGTTAAATCTCACCCTGAATACGCAGTGCTGATATTCCTGTAATTAGCCGTCCTACAGCAACCGCAGGAAACCCAGCCCAGCCCATGCTAAAGGGCAGCAACACCTTTCCATGACCCCGCACTGTCTTAAAGACAGGAACTGCCTTTCCCCTTCTCTCCCTGGGCCAGGGCCACCTCTGGAGCCAGGGATCGGATCACTGCTGTCTGAGGGAGACACACAGCGGTGAGCCCAGATGGGAAACAGACACCCCCATGCTCCAGTATTTGAGAGTCATATTCATCCACCCCTCCCTTGTGCCTGCACAGCTCCTACGCGGAAACCGCGATCCTGGGCTAAAACATCGGCCTCATCGGGCATAAGAGGCAATTCCATCAAAGGCTCGGGGCAGGTTTCGTTTTAAATCATGTTCATCGCTCTGCGAAAAATTGCACGGAAATTTACACACGAAGGCCACAGCGCAAGTCTTGTGTTGTGTTAAACACGGTGCTAGTAGCTAAGACTCGGCCGTAGGAGGGACGACTGTCCAGGAGAAAGGAGGTCACAGCTCTGACACCAGATTCCCTCCATGCTGGGCAGATCTCTCTTCTCTACACTAAACCACACTGCTGTGCGTGTCATGTAAACACTTTGAGACATACACCAAGAGTGAATGAACGGCCAAGTTCACACCAAGGTTCCCACATTTAAATTAGAATTTAATTCTCAAGATAACAATTCTCAATTCTTTTTTTGTAACAAAATCCTACAATTTGCCAGAATAAATATTCCTAAATTTGTTACAATTTATGTTTGTAATTAGGTTTTTTTATTATTATTATTATCTTAGAAATAATGTTTGGTATTAATATGAGAGTTAATGTGGAAATGTATCTTTACATTCTACTGATCTAGAGATGGTCTATAAAGGAATTGTTATTTTAATTAGAAATGTGATATTACACAATATTATGAGTTAGAAACAGAATTTTTGCTTATTTTACTAAGGTTTTTAAGTTACTTAGGATAATGCCTGGGATAGCCAGATTATTTTAGTTACTGGGAATTAGGAGATTGTTCAGATAAACCTACAAGTTGTTTAAAATCAGAATCAAATTGGGGAAAACTCATTCTTAAGAGAAAGATGGAATGAACTCTCTTCAAATTAAAGTTAAGCACAAGAAGAAAAAAGAATCAACCTTGAAACTCTGCAATTAAGCAAAACCCTCAGAAAATAATTACCACATGACATCAGAAGCTTTTGTTCTTTGCTGAAATGGCGCAGGAAGTAACAACAGAAAGTCGAGCCAAATGACTTTTAAACGACTTGGTCAGTGTCTATTTGAATTAACCGCGCTGAAGAAGCTAGTAAGGAATTCCCCGGGGGAGGCTGGATGCCTGGGAAAGGTGGAGATTCCTGAGGCCAGCTCGATAAGAAACATGCAGGGACACTTTGACCTGCCAAGTGGACACATTTACAATTTGCAACTGAACCTGCACCTATCCCCAAATCCGGGCCTGCCCAGTGGCCGATGATTGACGCGATAAATGGATCCTTTTTAGGAACCGAGCTAGCCCCCAATACAACTGAATAGAAAAATTACTGTGTACAAAATGTTGCAAAATCCCAGTTCGTTGGATCTCTCCGCGAAGAGACCCGACCCTCTTCCCCGAGAGCAGTCTTCATCGAAAGCCCCTGAGGTCTGGAACGCCGGGCGTCTCCTAAGTCAGGAACTTTCTCAATTCACTAAAAGTCCTTTCTGGATGAGAACCTGGGTTTGGAACCTTTGAGGTCCGAAATCCCAGCTACCCACAATCCAAGGAAAGAAAGTGCTTGTCTCCAAGCCACACCTAGCGACGGAAAACTACAATAATAACCCCCCACCCCCACCATCACCCCCGGAGACTCCGGACACCCAAAGGAAGGTGAGAGAACTGCCCTGTGCACTAAAGCCCAGGACGACTGGCCAGGCAATGTGCACTGCAATGGCTCCACGGGGAATTTCTGTGGGGAATTAGGCCTCGTAAAGCACAAATCTTGCCTTTGAGAACCCTGACCTCCCTCCTGGCTCCAATTCATGTCCCGGAAACCCAGACCGTCGTTCTGGATCTTTGCACTGAAATTCTTAAACATAACAACGTCCACAAACACCTGTCAAATATCCTGGTTCCAAAGAAATGCCAAGTAAACCCCCCCTAAACATAGAGCAGGGGGGGCGGATAGAGCCCTGAAATAGCCTTAAGCATTGAACCCTTCTCCTGAGAACCTGGCTGGAGTCCCGGGGGTTAAACGGAACGTCCTGTAACGAAGTGCTGGTGTCTGCGGCCCATGTTTGGTTCTCACCCGGAGTGGACTGTAGCTGCGTGGATATAACATTCGATGTTTGGTAGGATGAGGCTGATCTAACAGGGACCAACTGACTGAAGCTATTTTGCTGTTGCTTAACGAACTAGCCGTAAGCTCACAATTGTCTTGCTGGGGATTTTCCGCAGGCGGGAGCTGCCCTGCGTGTGGGGAGATCTCTGTCAATCCCTCGTGGAATGGGTCAGTTCTGTGTTGTCTTATTTCAGCTCAGTTCCTACTGTGAAGTGCGACTGAGAACCAGCAACTTCGTTATGTTACTTGTTCTGCTCTGCCCGGTTTCTTACACCCGCCTCCCCGCCCTGCGCAGCTATTTGGTCTCTGCAGGTGTGAGTGAGAACTGCCAGAGAGAGACAGTCCCAGACCTCTCCCTGGTAACGTGACAAGCCGCCTTCTAACTGCCAAACCTCACGTCAGCCTCAGCTGTGGGGTATAAACGTGAGAAAACGTTCCCGCGAGTTGAACTGTGGTGTGTGTTTGAACTCCAGAGTCATCGAACGTGTTACTATCCCCCTGCACTCCGCACTGGCCCCAGCCCCACGTCTGTGCTCTGTCTCAAACTGGTGCTGGTTCCCTGTGATTTCAAATCCTATTGGGACGGTTTCTTCTTCTTCTGCATGTCACGCTGTACATCCAGACACAGTCACACTGGGAATGGGGTGTACGTACATGGTTACCAGTGAGGGCAACAAGCCATTGGAACAATTGACCGACGGCTGGGGGAGATTCTCCCCGTGTGTTTAAATCACAGCAAGATCTGCCCCATTAATGACCATGGGGCAGGTCTCTGGCCTGTGCTGTCCGGGGGTGTGTGTGTGTGTCAGTCAGATGATCACACTGGTCCTGTCTAGCCCTGGACTCCACCAGTCTCCACACGCCTGCGCTTTGCCGGGACCCTCTGCACCTGACGGCCTTGCTCATGCGCCTGTGCCCCGAGGACAGACGCCCCGTCACTCCTCACACAGCCGCCCCCAAGCGGCTCCCCTCGCCGGGCATTTCCAGCCATGGCCCCGCACACCCCACTGCTCTGAGCCGTGTTACCATCGTCTGCCATTTCCAAACGGCCTGTGAACGCCCCGAACCCGCGCGGACCCCTCTGCTGGCCCCGGGTCTCCCCCCAGCCTTCGCAATCCGGCACGGGGAGCCCCACCCCCGGGCGCCGCTAGCCCCGCCCCCTGCAGCCCCCAGGTACTGGTGCATTAACTCCTCGCCCCCAGCAGCACCGGTGGCGTGAGCCTTTCCAGCTCTGGCAGAGGTCCTGATCCCCCCGGGTTCCCAGCTCTGCTTGTGGGGTGACAGACCGGCTCTGCTGTCCCTGCCTGGGTGCTGGGCCCCTCTTCTGCCCCTCCCATCGGGGACAGGCTTGGCCCCGCTACAGGTCCGGGGGGCACCTCAGCCCTGCTCAGGGTCCCAGCAATTGGAGACGCCCCCTCCCAGCCCTGGGGGCGCCGGTTTCATCCCTGTGCCATCAGCACCATCCCATCGGGCACTCATCAGCTGTCCCCCGCCCCTCCCCAGGGCAGAGTGTTCACAGCCTGGCACCCGGGTCTGAGAGACAAACCCCGCGACTCCCAGCCCCAAACCGCCGTCCTCCCACGCCCCCTACCTCCCCCCTCCACTCCCTGCCCCCCGCCCCTCTCCAGGGCAGAGTGTTCACAGCCTGGCACCCGGGTCTGAGAGACAAACCCCGCGACTCCCATGACCCCCAGCCCCGAACCGCCATCCTCCCACGCCCCCTGCCTGTCCCTACCTCCCCGCTCCGCAGGGCTCAGGGGCTCACAGTCCACCTGACTCCTCCGGCTCAGCCTCTCACCCCCGGTCCGTGACTCTCACCCTCGGCCGACAGAGACCCCGGAGCTCCCTGCCGCAGCGACTCCTGGTCTTTTCTACGAGGTTTATTGGTCACTCGCAGGGTCCGTCCAGCACTGAGCTCTCTGGGGAGGGGGAAGAGGAGAAATGAGGAAAGGGACGCGCAGGAGGGACCTGGCTGGACTCCTGGCCCGGTCAGGCGGCCTCAGCCATCCCAGGACAACGTCATCGGCCTTTGATCAACCGAGCTAGAACGGAACGAGGCAGAATAAATACAGCTCGTTAAACACAGCCGGGAAGAGGGCAACGGCCAAGTCCCCCAGGCAGCAGGGAGCTCCCAGCAGGGTGTCTCTGGTGGGTGGGTACCGGGGGACCAGCCAGCCCTAGCAGGGCAGGGAGGGGGTCTCCTGCCCCACATGGTGTCTCTGGTGGGTGGGTACCGGGGGACCAGCCAGCCCTAGCAGGGCGGGGAGGGGGTCTCCTGCCCCACGTGGGGTCTCTGGTGGGTGGGGACCAGCCGGCCCTAGCAGAGCGGGGAGGGGGTCTCCTGCCCCACGTGGGGTCTCTGGTGGGTGGGGACCAGCCGGCCCTAGCAGGGCAGGGAGGGGGTCTCCTGCCCCACGTGGCGTCTCTGGTGGGCGGACAGGCCGGCCCCGCGCTGGACGCTCTCCCCGCACTCGGGGCAGGGGCGGGCGCGGCGCCCGGCGTGGGTGCGCTGGTGCCGGCTGAGGTTGGAGCTCTGGCTGAAGGTTTTCTGGCAGCGGGGGCAGTGGAAGGGGCGCTCGCCCGTGTGCAGGATCAGGTGGGTGACCAGGTTGGAGCTCTGGATGAAGGTCTTGCCGCAGTCGGGGCAGCGGTAGGGCCGCTCGGCCGCGTGGGTGCGCCGGTGCCGGTTGAGGGTGGAGCTCTGGGCGAAGCGCCGCCCGCACTCGGCGCAGGCGAAGGGCCGCTCGGCCGTGTGCACCCGCCGGTGCGTCACCAGCGTGGACTTGACGCCGAAGCTCTTGCCGCAGTCGGGGCACTTGTAGGGGCGCTCGCCCGTGTGGATGCGCTGGTGCCGGTGCAGGTGGGAGCTGTGGCTGAAGCGCTTGCCGCAGTCGGGGCAGCGGTAGGGCCGCTCCCCGGTGTGGGTGCGCTGGTGCATGACCAGGTGGGAGCTGCGGCGGAAGCGCTTGCCGCAGTCGGGGCAGCGGTAGGGGGTCTCGGCCGTGTGGGTGCGCTGGTGCCGGATCAGGTTGGAGCTCTGGGCAAAGCGCTTGCCGCACTCGGCGCAGGCGTAGGGCTCCTCGCCCGTGTGGACGCGCCGGTGCGTGGTCAGGTCCGAGCTCTGGCTGAAGCCCTTCCCACACTCGGGGCACTTGTAGGGCCGCTCCCCGGTGTGCACGGTCTGGTGCCGGATGAGGTGAGCGCTCTGGCCGAAGCCCTTCCCGCACTCGGGACACGTGAAGAGTCTCTCTCCCAGGGAGGCTCTGGGCTGGGCCACGGTCCCGTGGGGGCCCGTGAAATCCACCCTGTGCAGCGTGGACTCACCCTGTCTCCCCGCCGCGGCCTCGCCCGCTCTCCCCGCCATGGCGTCTCCTTCCTGGCGCTCACAGGCCTTTCCCCACTGAGGACTCTGGGAACTTCCCGGTAACGTCCCATACAAGTCTGCTGGCTCCGGACCGTCCTGTTTGGGATTCTCCTCGGTCTCACTCACCAGCCGCTCGCCTGCTGGGAGAGAATCCAGACACGGGTCGGTCCCGGCTCGGAAAGGGGGGCAACAACCAAAGAACATTCCCCCGGGGCTGGGAATCTGCCCCCCAGGGAGAGACCTGAGCCGGGAGCCCCTGCGGGGATCAGCGCTCTTTTAAAATCAATGCCCTGACGTGCCCAGCCTGTCTGGTTGGGGAGATGATTCACAGCGGCTGTGCTGCCTTCCTGAGTCTGCAGACAGGGAGCGCTGGTGCCTGGGCTGCTGCCCAGAGCTTCCCCAGCAGCAGCCCCAGCAAAGGGAAATTGGCAAGAATCTGGTCGGTTTCAGGGCTGCTGTGAGACTGATCTGGATCAGGTCAATTTCACTCTGTCCCTGCTGGGAGGCTGTGAACCGGGAGCCGTTCACCAGGGGGACAGACAGACAGACAGACACACCGGGATCCGGGCATGACGGATGGATGGGGTAGGAGCTAGAGATGTGGCTAGGCAGAGACGTCTCCCTCCCTGCACCACATCTCCAGGCAGCTCCCTGCGGCCTCCACTGGCCTTAACTTGTCACAGATTTTGAGAAAGAAAATGATCCCTGGCTACAAAGCAGGTCGTTATCCCCAGCTGCACAATGGGGAAACTGAGGCACGGGGAGGGGAAAGTGACGGGCTTGAGGTCACCCAGCAGGTCAGTGCCCAACCCAGGTCTCCTGACTCCCAGCCCAGTTCTCTATCCACTAGGCCACGCTGCCTCCTGGTGCTTTTGAAGTGAACTTAATAACGGCACAAAGCGAGCGGCTGAGGCGGGAGAAATCCCGTCCCCGGCGAGGTACAGAAACGAAACCTCCTGCCCTGCGTCACGCTGGTGCAGCCTCACGGACACACAAGCCAACCCAGGCGTCAGGGCAAATGAGCCACGGGGGGGGGGGGGGGTCTCTGAGAGCCGGCAGTCTGCCCGTGTCCCCTCCCGCCCTCTGTCCGTCTGGCCCAGTCAGACTGGGAGCTCTGCAGGGTGGGGCAGCCCCTGGGGATTTGTACAGCGCCCGGCGCGGCGAGGTCCCACCCCACCAGCTCTGACAATACAAATGGTAAGAACGACAACCCACGTTGGGGGGGGGGGTTTGCCCCGGTCTCCGACTCGATTCCTCACCTGTGTGGGCGTCTCTCGGGGTCTCCTCAGCACCCCGGGGGCCCAGGACCCCCGGCTCTGCCCCTCGCTCCATGCGGGAGAGCGTGTCCGGCCCAGGATCACAAATCCTGCTCGGGGGACGGGGACAGGCGAGATCAGGGCTGGGGACGCGGCCCCACGTTTGTTACACAGAAGGGTCCCCGATTCTAATGCACCCTTTATGGGCTGGTCCCCGGCGCAGGGGTGGATACAGAGCTCGACCCGTCCGAGCTGGAGTGGGGGCAGGATGGACCCGAGGAGCTTATCTGGGGGGCAGGGAGGGGAATACCACCCCGCGGGCACCACAGCCCCTGGGGTCTCACTGTTCCCCCTACAGACACCGGGGGGGCCGAGGGGGGCTGTGGGATGCTTGGAGCTTAGTCATCCCCCTGCCCGGTGCCCATCAGTCGGGGGGGCTGCTCTACCCCCATGGCTGGATGGGGGTCAGCGCCCCCCCGCACTGACCCTCGCCATTTCCAGCTCCCTCTCGTTCCCCCCGCCCCTTCCAGCCCCCTACTCCGCCTCCTGCCCCCCCTGCTACTTCCAGCCCCCCC